>KK118339.1:964881-992191 GCA_000611955.2 Stegodyphus mimosarum | reverse complement strand
TAATCGCAGATCATACTGCGCATGCGCGCCGCACTGTGACCCTGCTGTACCTAGACGCTTGTGCCGATTTGTAGGATTTTCGCGGGTGTTGGTTTTGGTTGAAGCGGAAGGTTGCAGCTTGGCGGGAATATTTTGTTGTATACTGTTTGGAGACGGGTTTGCTTTGTCGAACCTTTTCTGTGCTTATCTTATTTCGGGGCAAGGTGTTTTTTTATTGGTTCTATAACTCTAACTGTTGAACGCGTTTATATATAAGGATCACAATTTACTTCAGAAATACGTAACAAACTCTTCTTTCAGCTTTCCAAGTGATAATCTATTTTATGTTTCAAGCTTTTAGACTGTGAACTAACAGAAGTAACTAATAACAAATGGTATGGTTGTGCAAAATATAAATTTAAAATCTAAATGTAAAGGAATTTAGATACCTTTATTTAAATGTTTAGGTTCCAGTTTAATTCTTATGACTATTATTTATATTATAAAAAATTAAACTTCTTTGAAAATTTATAAATGCCCCTTTGTCATTTTTGTTTATAAGTTTTTAATAAAATTGTATTCCACTCTATGTTAAATAGTGACAGAAAATTAGGTTATAAGTATTCATCACTGAGCAGTGACCTTTTGACTGTCTGAATTGAATTTTTTTTCCTGAAATTGTATGTATGATAAAACTTACTGTGTTAATGGTTATATGTGATAAAACACTCTAAAGTAATAGTAAAGGTAATAGCTTGTTTACTGATGCATATTATAGTTTTTGTTTGGGTTGCTTGAAAGCTGTTTACTTCCTGGTGTAGGTATTTTTGCCAATACTTCTTGACCTGATTTTATGAATGCAATGTAAACATGAATTATTTGAAATAGTTCTATCAGTCGGTCTTCAAACTTGTAGATAACCAGTTTAATACCTTTGAAAATAATTTGCAATTTAAATTAGGAACTTGAGCATGACTGTAAAGAGGGAAATTATTTGATCACTAAGTTTGCATGTACTGTCAACTGACAAGGGGAGTAGATGACCATGCACTAATTGATTTATTCTTACCTCTGGATACTTCTCAGAAATAGAAAAGAAGTATAAAGTGTAACCTAAATAATACTACTTAATACATAATACAGAATATTAATAATACTTAAATAACGTACAGAAGACTAGAAAGTTTCAAGACTGCCTTTTTTTTGTCTTCTGGACCTTAGGTAAGAGATAATAATTGTGCTAGATTTTTCATTGATATGTACGAAGCTGCACTGAAGCCATAACCTTCAGTTTAATCCCATGAGTAGAAACAGATGGTATGTTTTGTCTTGGTAAATGAAGAATGCCTCTCTTTGAAAATAAGAGAAGCATGATTGAATTTTCAGTACTCCCTTTGGTTAGCTTATATTTTATGGTGTCCCTTGGATTATTGCCAAGTTGTGTCATTAATGGTAACCTGAGTAGTTGAATGTTTTGGAAACCCTATAATGACATGATTGGTTGTGTGATTGCGGTGAATTTGACCGATGGGTAAATATTTGTAAGGGCTTATTTCTGCGTAGAATGTCAGTTAGGAAGTGCATTGCTAATTTTGCACTGTATACTGTAAAATGGCTGTATGTGAGGAGATTAATATGAAGTTTCTATACAATTTGGAGCTAAAGGGGAAAAAAAGCATTCACTTTGGCAGGTTACTACTAGATGCGACTGAAAACAGAACGGTGTGTACGTGGTATGGTTTGTAATTTTAATGCCCTTTTAAAAAAAATTCCTTCTTTCTTCGATGCCATTTTGGTTACGTTTTCGCGGAGCGTGTCGGGAATGTTATGTAACGGCATAAAATGTGTAAGTATTACAACATAAAATGTAAATAATTAATTTAAACCTAAGTGACAAATATTTTAATGTTCGTTTTGCATATTATTTTATTATCTTTTTGTTGCAACAGTTTCCATACTAATTTATGCTTTAGAATTCTATGTTTCGTTTACAATAGGTTTTCGCTGAGCGTGTCGGGAAGGTTGCAATTAATTGCAAAGACGTTTCGCAGAAACGTGCCGAATTGGCGATTTTCAAAACATCACCAAGCAGTGAGCTAAAGCGCATTTTAACCGGTTTACTTAGTAGTCATTATAAGTGTTCTGTTTGTACGAAAGAAATGCATATGGTCAAACGTAAAGATCATTCAGATGGGTTTGTTGCAAAAAAGGTTCATGCAAGGAGTCCTACTGACAGTCTGGCACTATGGAAGATATTTTTTACTCTTATTTTTGTGAATTATGTGGTGACAGCAGTATGCATATTCTAGTTCAGATAATTTTAGAAATTTTTTGATGGTGTTAAGGAATTTTGTGTGCCACAGTCTGAAGACACAGAAATTTCTAATAAACTAATTTCTAATTTTCTTCTAAACATGGTAAGTCGATATTTCCTTTCTGTAGTGCGTATATGCGATAAGATGTAGTTCTTTTTTATGTTATTTCATTGTGTGATTTAAAATGCAGTTTATTGAGCTTCGATTGGATATATCTTTTGTTCAGTTTTGGTGATGAGTAACTTTGGTTTAACATTATATGACTTCATCATTCTACTGATCTTTTAAGTGAAAATAGATCAGTGTGTATATGGACACTGAGTCTGTGCAATTCTTTGACTTGTTATTTTGGTTTTGTGTAGTGGCCATCTTGAAATTATGGCTTGCTAGCCAATCGCCAATTTTCGCCAAGGGACATCCTGAAATATATTTCTCCCCTCCCTTTAAAGTGGCCTTAACAAGAGAGAGAAAAAATTCACAAGCGTGATTCCGTTCATACATAATTCATATATACTAGCAAAATTTATTCAATATTTACACATTTTATTTTGTATATATGTATAAAGAATGGTTACCTAATGTATACATGTACAAGTAATGTTTAGTATTTCATATATGTATGGGTATTATGTAAATAGTTTATTTTTTATGAACTTTTTCTGGTAATTGCAGCATAGCAACTTGATGCTAATGCTTAGCTAGCATGATAATGCAGCATGAATTTTGCTTGTTACTATTCCCAAGTGATGGTACGGTTTCACAGCTACAAATCGTACCACTATAAATTTCTAGTTTTGCCATTTCGTGGATTCCCATAATAATTTTACATTCCGTTGAATGTGAGTTTTAGGATCCACAAAGTTGTATTTATGATTTACTATAAAGTGACAAAAGTCGGCTCTTCCAGTTTTTTGGATTTTTAACCTTTTCAGTACTATATACATCATTGATTCCTCCTTCGCATGCTGTTGAATGTTTCCATGATCCTTGCATTTCTGTTTGACACTTGCACTAAGATGTGTTCTTTATTAGACTGCTAAACACTACCTAATGACTGTTAGCAAATCATAAATCGCCTGTTAACAGGATTCTGTCTAACATTGTTCTTCTATTCTGTAAACAGAGATTCATTGATTTCCACAAATTATCTAGGACCTTGTATTTTTTAGGCTGAATACATTTATCATGAATCTGAAGCAGACTTCCCACATATAATTATTTCAGTCTGTGATTATTGTTTTTGTTGTAATTTAAATGCTTGTCATAACATTGGGTTGAAATCAGTTTGACCATTCCAATATGTGAACCACAATGCTATAAAAAAGATTCTTGAATCAGTTTGCAAAATTAACATTCCCCCCCCTTTGGTGCTGCTAACATTACATATCCATATAATTTCTTTTCTAACAAACAGTTGCATTATTTAAAATTTGACAAAACAGCAACCTTGGATTTGGTGCAGATTTTAATAAAATCAATTTCAAGGGCAAACAGTTACAGGTACCTTCATCAGGAGCCAAAAAAAAGTCTACTAAAAAGGGTAGAGCCATGACGATACTCATA
Organism: Stegodyphus mimosarum; assembly: GCA_000611955.2. NCBI lineage: Eukaryota > Metazoa > Arthropoda > Arachnida > Araneae > Eresidae > Stegodyphus > Stegodyphus mimosarum. The sequence continues at coordinate 988,334 of KK118339.1, read as the reverse complement.
CCAGAAACAGCGGGTGGAGCAAAGCAAACACACAGCACCATCTGTTTGGCAAAGAGGAATCTGTACCTGGAAATCGATAGATCTGTGGATGTTTGAATTGAAACTAAGGGTTGGTGTTTGAACTAACTTTTAAGTTCGATTCTGGTGTGTTTCTTTTCTTTTTTAAAACAATTGCATATTAAGGTTATTTTCATAGATTGTTTTTGAAAACAAAATATTGTTCTCCAAAGAAGACTAACTGGTTGTAGTATCTTTTCTGTTAATGGTAGATTGAAAATAATAAACATATTAGAAGTTTTTGCATTGAAAAAACTTAATTTAGCAGTGACAGTTTTCATAAACTGGGAAAATTTACTGTATTTCCTCACATGTTTTTCTTCCTAGTATCTTAGAACCAGGTTGTGAAAATTTAAAAAATATTCACATAATTTTCGCTTTCTAAATGCATTCAGAGAACGAACTTCCCAAAGTATCATTCATTCACAACATTATTGTTTTTATCTTACTGATAAAGACAAACCTTCACAAACTACTTGCAAAGGTAACACTGTAACTTTCTCTTTTAACTGTTGAACTTTATGCCATCCTAAATCAAAAACTGACCAATTCAGTCTATGATTTCGCTGAGTCGGCTCCACCAAATCCACCTTTATATTAATACAACTCCACCAAACCTACATAAAGTACCACACAAAGGGCAGCTAACTTTGCACTTTTTACACTTGGCAACATTGCCAAGTGTAGAAACATTGACATCTGTTCTGAGCAGTGGCGTTCCATCTCTCAGTAAGCAATTGCGGTGGCAACAGTCAAGCTGCAAGTACATAATTTCTTTAGTTTATTCAATTCCTATTTTCTGATAGGTCCTTAATTTTTTTCATTAATGGTCTTTAAAAGTACTTAATTTTTATATGCAGAAATGTATATGAACCCTGTAAGAAGCTTGAATGGGGGGAGGGAATTCTAATCTTGTAGAATGAACCGATTCTGAATGAATGAATCAGTCTTGCTTTTAAGTCAGCCTACGTATATTACCGAAGTTCATATAAAACTACTGAAGCCTGTAAAGCTCAGCTCGCACCAAGGCGTTCAGACAGAAGGTGTTGACCAATCAAGCTATCACAGAGGCGGTATTTTCCGGATGGCCAGAGAACACAGGAGTTGACTAAACTTTAACTTTTCGCCGCTTAATGCATCAGTTTTAGCCATCTCTTTTCAAATGTTCCAGTTTATACGACAGTTTTTAAATGATTACACTTTCATAAGTTCTTCTTGAGGGGGGGAAAAAAGTCAAATGGACTAATCTTATTTAAAATTTCGGGTAATAATAAAAAATGCATATGCTAATAGAATAGCTTTATAAATTATTTAAAGGAAAATTCTCAAATTTATGAGCAGTAATAAACCATAAATGATATGTGGTTGATAATTTTTATAAAATAATCTAAAGCAATAGATTGTTACGAGAAAATAGTGATGGATTTTGAAATTCCAGATTTTGAATTTTTCTTAAAAATCTATCCACATCAATGATAGGTTGCTCTTGTTACCTAATGAATAAAACATTGGCTTCTGGAGTTCAAGATTTTGGATTCAAGCATCACCAAGGGTGGTGTTGTAATGGAGTATTTTAAAAAAAGTATTTACAGAAAAATTGATTACTAGTTTCAGAGTAGCACAGATGCTTCTTCAGTTTCGTGAAAATGAAGTGTGGAAACCATATTTTAACCCCAGACACCTTAGCACAGATCTAATACGCTTAGTAGAAAATTAGCTGGTGCTAGGGACTTGTATTGTAGTTTCGGGCCTTGCTTTTTCCCACCTTTGATAATAGTATGAATACACCATTTTTTTTAAATCTACTACGACTTTTTTGATGGGGGGCACAAGAAGCTTGCATTTATTTTTTGTTGACTATAAATGTAATTTTCACTCAGCATTGTGTGCATTATCCTTCTTTTGACTACGAGCCTTTGTACAATTCACAAGGTGATCTGATTCTATTCCGGCTGATGGGAGTCTAGAAAAAGCGATACTAGTATTAGTGTAAAGTTACTGTTTTACCTAATTAAGAAATTAGTGAGTTCTGAATTTTAAACGAGTGGTGACGAGTAAACCTTTTGTTTAAAAAAATTTAAAAAAACTATTATTTATACAGAAAGGAAGCTTGCTAGTATGTAGCTGATTTTATGAAATACTTCTAGGCATTTTAATGGCTTCAGGTTTGTTTTTCTGAACCTACATTGCCACTTTTCAGATGACTTGTACATTAACTTAACCAGAGGTTTAATCTTGATGATAATTTTTCATTAATTTAAATAATTTTAACTATTTTGCACAAGCGTTAGCAAATTTGCTAATTGTGAAATTCAATTTTTAACGCAAGAAAAAAGTATATAAAATGCAATTATTTCAATGATTTTTAAAAGTGACTTTATAAAATAAACCTTTAAAGATAGTGAATCTTCATTAATATATGAATGACTAGTTGAAGTAATTACAGTTACGTTTAAGGTAAAAAATATGTACATATGGCAGAAAATAAAACATTGTTTTTTATATTGCTGTTGTTTATTAATTTGAAAATAAAGGCCTCTTTAAGTGTGATATTTAATTTAATAATGTAATAAATCTTACATATATTTAAACAAAATATACTTTTTATTGCATTGTTTAAACCAATTAATGGAAGTTCATACATCATGCAAATAATTTTATGGTATTCTACCCCATGAAAAATTCACTCTCTAAAATAGAATTATGCGATTATGAATTTTTAATTATTATTGAACAAAATTCATAAAAATTATATATATATAGTATTAGATATATACAACAATCCTTTTCTGGAATATCCTCCCACCCCCAAGTCCTGCTGTGCTGCCTCAACATGGCGGGGGGTCACTCGGCGGAGCGGAAGAAGTATGTCGGGAACATAGCTCCTGATAAGGCCACCCTAGGCGTGTAGGCCTTTCCAGCATGCCCAGCTAAAGCATAGCAGGTGAAGACCCTTCAGGGGATTACCGTCTTGGTGATCGGATGTCACAATCCTGGGGCCCCAGTGACTTTTCCTCTTCTCTTGTCTATCTCTTTTTTCCTTCCTCTACTGGAGGATGGGGCTCACTGTGAGGTGCAGCTACTACTCTGGTTTCTGTTTCACCATGGTGAGAAAACCACCTATGCGTTTGTCATGCATGGTGACCTGTAGAGTAGGAAAGGAGGATCCTGGTAGTTGAAGGTCTATGTACTGTCCCCAACACGCTCCTTTGGCTTCTGATTCTACTTATACGGGAGGCACTTAGCTGTCCCCACTAGTGTCAGTCGGCTGGTCACTAGTGCTATCGGTCAGTGGCTTGGGGATAAGCTTTCGGGAAAGCCGACTGTGGGGCTTCAGTTTGTGTATAGGCGAGGCTAGCCCTAACACAGGGATCTGTGTTCCCTTGTTGGGCTCCATGGTGGGTGGGGCGGTCAGGCCCGAATCTTTCTATCTTTGCAGTATGAAAACTTTAACTTCTCCTAACGATATGGAAACGAAAAATTTTGGAGCTGCTAAACAAATTTGCACTTTGACCGTAGTTAGCACAAACAAATGTCCGAAGTTCTTAGTTATTACTGATCAGTTAGAAAACTTATCACCATTCTTCATCCATAAGCATATTGTGGCCACAGCAGGCGAGCCAAATCACATAAAAAAGCTCCGTTCTGAATCTCTGCTCACCGAGACTATATCTGATACACAATCTTCCTCTCTCCTAAAAATGACCAATATGGGTGAGCATTCTATTAATGTATCCCCACATAAGTCTTTGAACATGTCAAAAGGTGTCACTTTGGAAATAGACCCATATCAGTCTCTGAGGGTGAACTTTCAAAAGAACTAGCCGAGCAAAACATGTGTGGGGTCCGTTGAATAAAAGTCCGTAGGGATGGGCAACTCGTCAACATAAAACATATTATTCTGACTTTCTCATCTCCAGAGGTACCAAAGCCATTAAGGCAGGCTACCTGAACTGTCCCATCAGACTTTAAGTGCCAATGGTTTGGCCATGCAAACGCCGCATGTCGGGGAATCCTGGCATGCTCGCTGTTCTGCAAGCGTCACAAAAGTCAGGAATGTGTAGCTGATCCAAAATGTGTAAACTGTCATGCTGATCATCCGGCATACTCACGAAACTGCCATAAATGGAAAGAAGAGACAGAAATAAGCATATTAAGATTACAAGAAAAATATCCTATCCTGAAGCTAAGAAACTGTTTAGCATGGGTCAGTCAAGAATAAATGTCTCGTATGCTCAAGCCACTAAATCATATCAGTCAATAAGTGCACAAACACCGCATAGCACACAGAAAAAGACACCTGAACTAATAACAAAGAAAATATTTTTCTTCCACCTCCTCCCAAACAGACAATAGAAAGTTCAGAAATAAAAACACATAGAACAGAGGGTTCAAAAAAGGAAATCAAAAGTTCAGAAAACAGAAGCGCAAGCCGAAGCTCTATTGAAGGGATTTTTTCTGACTTTATTGAATCTGAGATGGAGACAGGGATCTCCCGGAAAATGTACAGCCTCACAAAACAAAGAAGCAGCATTGAAGCAATAAACATTCCTAATGGCTGCTCTGCTCTCGTGGAACTGCCGGGGCTTCTACCAGGGTATTGATGATATTAAGCAACTTATTAATAAACATCAACCTGTTTGTGTAGCGATACAAGACATTCCTCAAACCTGGCGCTTTTGCAAAGTTTCGTAGATACTCGATGATAAGACAGGATAAGACATTCAGTGAACGCACAAGTGGTGGTGTCTGTTTGCTTACCTCGATGAATTGCCCTTCAAGTGCTCTCCCCTTGGATACCCGTCTCCAAGCAGTTGCAGTACGGTTGAGCATTCGGACACTGACTACTGTTTGCAGTACCTACATCCCGCCTAATGAGAACATTAATCAAGAGGATTTAATTGCCCAACTACCAGTTCAGTTTATTCTGATCAGTGATTTCAATGGACACAATCCCTTGTGGGGTAGTAAAGACACAAATCCACGAGGGAAGCAAATTGAACAGCTGCTCCACGACCACTGTCTCTGTATCCTCAACATCGCAGAAAGTACTTACTTTCATCAGCCAACAAGGACCTTCCAGTCAATTGACCTTGCTATTGTTTCTCCACAGCTTTTGCCATTCTGTTCCTTTAATGTCGAGAATTATGCATATAATAGCGATTATTTCCCTATTATCATAAGCATTACAGGTAATTGGAGTGTTTCTACCCCTAGAACACCACGGTTTTTGTTTGACAAAGCTGACTTGTATTCTTTCTTACATTTTGTTCTTTTTACTGAAGAAATAGTGGAGAATGTGCACATTGATCAGGCTGTGAAGATCATTACAGATAAAATTATTCAAGCATCCAATATATGTATCCCAAAAACGTCGGTAAAACCGCCAAAATACCCAAGGCCTTGGTGGAATCCTGAATGCCATCAGAAAACAAAAGAAAGCTTGGAGCATATTTCGGCGATATCCTACACAATCAAATCTCATAATATTCAAAAGGGCTAAAGCAAAAGCTCGGCAGATGCGGAGGAAGAGTCAGAAGAATTCCTGGATCTCATATGTATCCTCGAGTAGCTTCTCTACTTCGATTAAGAAGGTATGCAAGAGAGTCCGGTATCTACAAAGAGCACACACTTTCCTTTTTTAAAATAAGTGGGGAAGCAGTTACTAGTAGGAAAGGAATTGTCAACACCATAGGACAGGTGTTTTCAGCCATCTCGAACAGCAGTAACTATCCTCCTGAATTCCTTTTTGCAAAAATATGCATTGAAAAACAATTGCTTGATTTTAATTCTCCCAATACTGAACCTTATAATCAGGATTTTACTGTGCTTGAATTGAAAAGAGTTCTGTCGTAGACAAAAAGCTCTTGTCCTGGTCCGGTTGGTATTGCCTATCCTATGTTGAAACATCTCCCTTCTAAGTCATTGGTAGCCATCCTCTTTCTTTTTAATAGAGTATAGAAGGAACAAGTCTTTCCAAATGCCTGGAGAGCAGCTTTTGTCATTCCCATTGTTAAACCGGAAAAAGACCCTACCAATCTGTCAAGTTACAGCCCCATTGCTCTAACTAGCTGCCTTTAGAAACTCTTTGAAAAGATGGTCAACACTCATCTGGTCTATTATTTGGAGACAAAGAATTGTATATCCCGTCATCAGAATGGTTTTAGAAAAGGACAGGCAACTGTTGATAATATCCTACTCTTAGAAACAGGTATCCGTAGAGCATTTGTTAGAAGAAATCACTACGTTTCCATATTCTTTGATATAGAGAAACCCTATGGTACCACATGGAGGTGCGGTATCCTTCGTGACCTATATAATAATGGTTTGCGAGGAAGTATGCCGAAATTCATCAAACATTTCCTACAGGATCGAAAGTTTCATGTGAAGATAGGCCCTACACTTTCTGATGTGTTCCACAAGGTAGTGTATTAAGTGTCACATTATTTAGTATAAAAATAAATCTATTTTAAAACAACTGCCTCCAACAGTCCATTACGTTGATGACCTGCAAGTCAGTTGTCAGAAGGAAGACCTGAAAGATATTGTAACCCTATTGAGAGATGCCTGCAGTTTACACTGCAGGCATCTCTCAATAGAATCGTTAAATGGTCGCAGGAAAATGGTTTTAGGTTTTCTGCCCAAAAGACTGTGTTTGTGCATTTCTGTCGAAAGAAAATTCCTCACTCTGATCCCGAACTTTATCTGCAAGATGTGTTGATTCCTGTAGAAAAGGAAATAAAATTCCTAGGAATGGTATTTGACCATAAGCATACCTTTCTTCCCCATATTACCTATCTAAAAAAGAAATGTTTAAAAACTATGAATATTCTGAAAGTACTGTCAAATACTTCTTGGGGTGCTGATCGAAGCTCAGTGCTTCTTATATAGAGAGCTGTTATTTGTTTGAAACTTGATTATGGATCAGTCATTTATGGGTTGGCAAGACCTTCAGTATTAGCCAAACTTGACCCAATACATCACCAGGCGCTTTGGATATGCACTGGTGCCTATAGAACTTCTCCAGTGGAGAGCTTATATGTGAAAAGTAACGAGACCTCTCTGCAGTTAAGACGGGAAAATCGTTTTTTTAAGCACTATTTCAAAGTCTTATCATAAGCCGAAAATCCTACGTGGTCAAAATTGCTTAATGACCCATACTCCCATTTATATCAAGCACGACCATCATGTGTCCCATCTTGCGGATGAGTGCTTTGATAGAGGAGTATTTGACTATAAATGTACAGCTGGGGGATTTATTTGGAATTCCTCCTTGGGAGGATTGGATTCTCCAATCTCTGGACACTTTTCGACTCTAGCGTAAATCACAAACTAACGAAATCATCTACAAACAGATTTTTAGTGAACATAGAAACAAATATAGGAAATATATCCCTTTATATACAGACGGATCAAAATCCCAGGATCATGTTGGTGTTGCTTTTGTCACAGAGAAAATGGTAGTGGGTGTTCGGTTACATCCAGCTTGCTCTGTGTTTACTTCTGAGCTTACTGCAATCCCTCTGGTATTGACTTACATTTCAAAACAACACTACATGAACTTTATTATCTACACGGTTCCATGAGTGCCGTAATGTCACTGGAAAATTACGCTCATTGTTCTCATCCAATTGTAACCAAAATCCTGAAATTGAATCATACTTTAAAAAATCGGGGATACCAGATTCTTTATTCATGGATCCCTGGGCATGTTGCCATTAGGGGGAACGAACTGGCGGATATTGCAGCTAAATTGTGACCACAATGTACAATCCTCAGATTCCACTAGCAGACATCAAAGAGTTTGTCAAAAACAAAATTCTCAGTAAATGGCAGAGGCAGTGGGATGACAAAGTATATAATAAGCGGAGAAATGTGAAACCCACCATTGAATACTGGCCGTGTATGGCTAATAGAAGGGAAGATGTTCTCTTGACTCGACTGAGAATTGGCCATTGTCGCCTGAAACATGAGTACCTCCTAAAAGGAGAAGAGAATCCCCTCTGCACAAACTGCAATGCAGATCTGACATCTTGGTGGAATGCCAGAGTTTTCGCCCAAAAACATTTTAATTGTTCAGAATTGGATTTAGAAATTTAATTGGAAAAACACATCATCGTAATCTGTTTTTGTTTTTAAAAAATATTGGCTTTTATGGTAGACTTTAATGTGTTTTTAAAAGACAGTAGCTTTTATTGTAGACTTTAATTTGTTTTAGTCTCCTTTTACCTAGGCTAGAAGATTTTACAAATGAGTAATTGCATTGTTACCATTTGTCTGGTGCGGATGACCTTGACAGGTTTTGTGCCAAAATTACAGTAATCCAATCCAATTCTGGAATATCCTATTCCTACCTTTCAAACAATTCTTTTCTGCAATATTCTGACAAAAATTGGTGTTTTGCTTTTGGATAAATGGTTCAATTGGTGAGGTCTCATGCAAAAGTAGTTAAAAGAAATTATGATGTGTTCAAGTGTATTTCTTCAATTAAATCATTTGTACCTCCTTGCTGCAATCATTTCTCACATATTAGTATAAAACACTGCATTCTGCTTCTGTTATATAAAGCAAGAAGTAATAAGTTTTAATCTAGCAGAAATTAAATCCATTTTAATTACAAGATATAATCATTAAAAATCGAAATACCATACAAAAATTCACATTTTCCCCCAAGTTTTCTATATGAAGAGCCATCTAGTGTGCACATATGACAAGCGAAAGTTTCTACCCTGGTGTGAATTGACGTATGCAGAAAGTTTTTTTTTCATTTGCCACATTTTGCTTCAATGTACGGGTGTGAACATAGCTTAATAGTTTTCTGCTGTAGTTATTTTATGCAGAACAAGATTTGGGGATTTTAATTTCAAGGCATGCTAGTAATTTTGTTTTAATAATAGAAGGATGCTTCATAAAATCATTCAGAAGTTTTTTAGTGTTACTTTCTGCTACATGTATATTTTATAGAAAAATAGTTCACATAAATGTCATACTGTACATTATAAGTGTAATTTTATATGCAAAGTACAATAAATCAAATGAAAAGGTAGTCTTCTTGAAATTCAGTATCATATCTGGTTGTAACGAAAGTTTTCCGCCAAAGAACATTATTAGAAAAAAAAACCCATGAAAGCAGTAACTATAGTGTGGGTAGTAATCACCATCCAAATCTATGATGTTTTGCCAACATTCAAACCAGAAACTTGGTGGCCGCAAGTCCAAGAACAGATCAACCTCATTTCAAATATTCTATGCAGAACAGAAGATACTACCAGCAACATATAGCTGCAGGTGTGAAAAAAAGTTAGAAGTCTGAAGTGATGTCAGGGCTATATGGTCGGTGTGGAAAAAGGTCCCATTCGAGTCTGTATAGAATCCAGCCGGTGAATACAGATGCATGTGGATTTGCATTATCTTGATAGAACATTATCTTTTTGTGCTAAAACTCGGGTTGATGTTTTTCCTCGTTAGCAGCATGAACACGGACTAGCATCTCACTGTACACCTAGCTGCGAAGGGCTTTGCCTTTTTCCAGATACTCTTTCTGGATAATACCATAGCAATCCCACCAGATACAAAGCATGATCTTTTTATTAGTCAAATTGTGCTTTGTGACACTTCCGACAGGCTCACATGGCACAGACCAGCCTCCTTTTCGGCATATGCTATTCAAGTAAATCCACTTTTCATCACAAGTGACTATATGGGCTAGAATTTTGTCCTTGCATTGATATTCAAGCAGATTAGTGCAGGCTCGAACATGTCTGTCATTATCTGCTTGAGTCAACCCATGTGGCACTCAGTGGTTAAACTTCTGTGCCAGTTTATGAGCTATATAGTGCGATTAATGGATACAGTACTATGTCTAACTCTTTAGCAAGCTGTCGAGTGATCTTCTTCCACAAGTTCTTGCAGGTGGATTTCATCAACATCAGTAGGCCTGCCAGAGTGCTCTGCTTCTTGAATGTCATAGTCCTTATTTTTGAACTTTCGGTACCAAAACTTCACAGTGTCATATGATACAACATTAGTACTTAAAAGTGTACACATGATTTGATGACCTTTTGTAGCTGACTTTTTGCAACAGAGCTGGAGAGACCAAGAGACTCCCGTTTTTTCGATATATCTCCCGTAGATAACCAAATCTGCTTTTCATTTTTAGCCTTTTCAACAATAAACCTAAATATTATTTTATTAATGAATAGTATTTATCAATAAATTAGAAAGTATTTTTTAGTAATGAAATTAAACACAGTTTAATTTTCATTATTGAGTTAAAGAAGCTGAAATTGTGTAACTTTTCATTCGTGCATCCCTAGTGATCTTGAGCATAATTTTTCTTATTAAATTTTATTTGGTCTGAATTGGCTTAATCTGCTGTAGACATTTATAAAACTTTATATGAAGATTCAACCAAATGTTTAATCAGTAATTATTTGCATTCAGTTTTGTTTTAATCAATATGTAGGGTCATTAGGTCCTTTTTAGAATAGAAACATGGAAAATATGCAGTGCCTTCACCGAGATTTGAAATCTGGACCATCAGATTGCTAACCAGACATGCATCTAATTACACTATGAAGACACTGGAGACTTTGGACCTAGTCTCCAAATCCTGGTGGTTCTCCCACATTTTAGTTTATGCCACTGTAGAGTGATATTTTTATTTTTTAGAGGCAGGAGACATAATAAATATCCAATGCCCTCATTGGGATTTTACCTAACTCCTGATTGGTGGTGCAATGTTCTTGCAATTATATTAAGAACCTAGAAAGTCTCTTACAAATTGCTAAGCTTATTTGAACAACAAATGTATGTTAATTATTAATTTTATTTTTAAAGTGTGTAAAAAGTGCTTTCTTCTCCACTCAGAATTTTCTTGGTATAAAAGTTGTAAGAAAAATACAGCTTGTCCGCTTTTGGTGCACATAATGAAAATGTATCGGTAATTAGTATATTTCTGCTAGAATTCACTCCAGATAAACAAATTATTAAATATTGTTATCCCTTGTCTATAGCTAAGTGGTTAGGAGATATTCTAATCCTTAGTTTCTTATATTTATTTTTAGAATATGTGACAGTTCAACAAATTTATAATTAAAAGAATGTGACATAGCGTAAAAGTTTTAAGTTCTATTTCAGATGTTTGTAAGAGGTTTTAAATTTAATTTTGAAATGAATAATTTGATTGCTTTTTAGGAAGAATCACCACTGAAAAATAGGAAGAATCCTGTTCGTTCTCGTAAGAAAATGCAGAAAAAGCGAGTTGATGATGATTATGAAGAGTCAGATGTAAGTTAAATTTTATTAACATTCATGATGATTCCTTTTGGCATTTTCATTATTGAATAATTTGCATAATTATGTAAATTGATAAACAAAAAGAACTATGTGTGTGGCATCTACAATAATGTAAATTGTTCCCACAATTTCTTTTGATAGTTTTATCATAGCATAATTTATGTAACTTTTTACATTAGTAGTTTCCTGCTAATGGACAGCAGCCTAAGTGATGATAGAGTACCGATGATAGCAACCTGCAGAATGCATCAAATGTGCCTTTCCATGAGAGATTTTGAAGAATCAAAACAAAAGATTGTATGACTAAGAAGATACTAAATTATGAAAAGTTTCCTATTAATTTTTCATGAAAAAGGAATTATGTATAATGAAAGATTTTATTTAAATAATTACAAATGAAACTGGACTGTAGTATTCTACATGACCAAATAAAGCTGCAGTCAGCAATCATGCAAAGAGAGGAATGAACTGAAAGTAGAAATATATATTCATAACTGAAAATAGAAATACATGTTCGTTCATGTGCAGTTTTGAGTAGCATCTAATCTTGAATATGTCATTTGAACTGATGTTATTGTTTGATGACAGATACTGCAGTATTAACAAAAAGTGTTAAAAAACACTTTATGCCCAGAATGGCTTAGCCAAATATTTTATTGCTGTATTGAAAAAGTGAGAGTAAGATGACTTGATGCAAAAAGTTGCATCTGATTTCAGTGTTGGAAGAATAAATTAAGGTGACTAGAACCAAAAAATGAAATAAGCTAGATAAGTGCTACTTTACTTACATTATACTGATATATATACCATAGCTATAGAATTTCTTTTGTAACCATTATTTTCACTACTTTCAGTCATAGATGTATATTTCCAAATGCAAAAATGTTTTAAATAACAGAAATATTCCTCTTTTGATAGCTTTTAGTCCAAAAAAAAAATCAGTTTTGTGAAAAATACGAAATCTAACTTTTTATGTGTTCTCCCAGCCCCTATACTTATATTTAGGAAAATCTTATTATAGAAAATAAAATAAAAAAAATATGACATCCATCTGGAAAAAAAAATTGTGCTAGATATAGTTTTGAAGTTGGAGATCATATTCAGGGGCAATGCATAAAATAAATTGTTTGTATTTGTATGTAATTAAAAATAAAATATCAGTTTAAAAAACAAGGTTTCTGATGTTAAAAAATTAAGTGACAAGTGTTTTTATGTAGATAGTCGTGAAAGTATTGATCAATAATATCCCATCCACTTCCCCTCAAAAAAAGGAAATCTTATTTACAGACTCGAACTTCGGGCCTCTCGAATATGCGCCAAGTGTGCTGACCATTACACCACAAAGGCATGCTAAGAAGGTGGGAGAAATACCTTATAAACTTCATAGTTAAATGATTTTGAAATCAAAGGAACTGCACGTTGTTTGAAATGTCAATAAAACAGGTAGAAACTTTGAAGACAACAAATGAATTATATAGTTACGATGATAAAATGAAAGTCATTTGAAATTCAGCATATAAAAATACATGCATAAATGTTTCACCAAAAAAGTTCCCCTCCCTTCTTGCTATTTGATTTAACTTCAGGTATATTTATCTGTGAATATATAAGGAAAAGGCACCCAACTTAAGGTCGTGAACTGCTAATTCACGAAGCCTTCCAAACTGATTTCTTTGGGCTACACGTGAAAGACTTTCTCACTCGCTCAACTTTCTCTTCGCTAACCCTTGGTCATCACATACTCTTCCCTGTACAAAGGCAGCTCGTATTTTCAAACTGATAATACCATCTGCGGATGTTATTATTACTTGGAGGCTCACATCTGAATTTAATCCGATTTAATTAACACACATTGCACAGGAACTACAGATTTGGTCTTTGCAAACTGCAGAACACAAAAAGCTTTCTGTTCCCTAGTCACCATTTTTGCTGCTAGCACTTTCTGGCAGATGCACGTACCAACAAATGGAACTGTTTGAGTTGCACTTTCATTTCAGGTATTAATTATAATTTTAAGTGTTAAAACTCTGATATTCATTTAGAAACGCCATGTATTATGTGCACCAGGCATAAGAGTTTAAATCAGTTCTGAAGTTCCTTTCAGATTCTTTGGTTAAGCTGTTAAATATAAAACAATGTTTAAATGCTGTGATGGAAAATTGGAAGTACTGAATAGATTATTATTATCTTGCACTATACAGGTGATTCATCTTTTAGAGCTTTTTTTTAACCCTAATAATATATATATATATATATATATTTAAGTATTTAAGATGCTATACAAATTCTGTCTTCTGTAAAGGATTCTACATTCTTAAATTTTTTATAAGATTTAGAATGTTCTTTATAAGAGGTATTGCACATTTTTACATTTCTTTATAAGAGATATTGCACATTTTCTCCAAGATACATATGATTGCATCAATGCAATCATATGTATCTTGGAGAAAATGAATGAGTTCTCAATGGACATTGGACAGATTAGTGATTTTTTTGTATGTGTATGCGTGCTGTAATGGCTGGCTGAATATGCTTAAGAAGCAATATTCCATCAGGAAATATTGCCAGGAAACTCTAGAAGTATTTCTAAATTAGGTATCTAGAAATGGAGGGAAGGAAATTATGTTTGGGGTGATGTCATTTTCCGATACCAAAAAAGATGTTTTTAGTGTCATTGAAGCTGGGCTGATCTATAAGAGGATGCTAAACTGGATGTTAAAATTTAAAAACCAAAGATGCGGTGGTTGAAAATTGTCAAAAGTGTGAATCATAATTCTTGTTTGTATTGACGTGAATGACACTGTGATCGTAGTATTTTGATGATAAAAAAATCTCAAAAGCCAAGTGCTTAAAAGTTTTCCTGTGTTCTGCAAAGCTTTTTCTATGTTATAGATAATATTGGAATTAATTGTAAAAAAGGCATGGAAGTGGTTTGAAGAACTTTTGGCCCAAAAGTAAAAGATTATACTCGGGACTGACATCTGTACTACACACAGATATTGAAAACTTGGGATGTAATACCTCCAAATGCAACTTTGATATTGAATTCATGGACCACAGGGGGGAAAGGAGCTTAGTGTCTCACTTCAAAAACTAGGAGATTATCAGATTTTACATTTTGATGAAATGCTGGATTAGAAAACTCTTGTTGAGTAATTACAAAATCAAACTTCCAAATTCATCATGATGGCTGAGAAGAGTGTTGAAGGAAAAGATGAAAATAAGAAAAAAAAAGGACATTTTTCTTATTTTGCAATATATTATGGAGCTTTCCCAAACATGTGATAAAAGATATTACATGTAAAGATCCAAATGAGATATTGTGACAGAAATTAAAATGAAAAATGTTTGTCGAAGTTCTGATGTTGATGAAACCATACCATTTCAATGTGTGTCTGTTAAACAGAAAATGGAGTTTGTAATTTTTAGGGCAAAAATAAAGGTGACATTTTTCTACACCCTGTATCTTGCCAGCATAAAATTTCAGATTACTTTTATGCTCACAAATTGAGTAAAAGTAAAATTGCCAGTATTTTTTGTTATTCATTTTTAGTGCTTTTAAATGTTTTATAAATAAAATTTTTTCCATAATTTTAAATGTGTAATTGGAGGGTAGAAGCTATGATATGCTGAGTAATGTATCATTAAAACTTTTAATGTATGGTGAAACTGAAAACAACAAAAAGAATTTTGGTAATAGCATGTTATATAATTGTAATTAACTCTTAATATGATTTATTTAATTGGAGTTATTAAAAACATCTTTTTGGAGATGTGACAATGTTACTCTTTTTTTCTTAGGATACATCAGTGAATTTTTACACTAGTTTTTTGAATTTCCCCCCTTTCTTATCAGATCAAGTATTAAAAACCAAATTTCTACTTCTTTGAAGTTCATAATAACAGAGTTCAGTTGTATATTTGTTAGGGTTGGTGCTGGGCTTTTTGCCACCTGGTGCACCTGTTCTAACTCTGGCAGCTACCTCAGACAATATACCAGCCCAGATCTCACTCAGATTTGTTGTATGTGGGCCACATTGTTTGTATTATATTTATCATAAGGAGTATAAAATTTTACTGAATATAAGTATGGTTCTAAGAGACCATTTGGAAAGTTAGATTTTGTATTTTTTATAAAATTCTTTTTTATTTTAAAAGGCTAAAGCTTGAATTTTTCTATCATTTAAAGCATTTTTGTAATAAAAGTACACGTATGTATGTGACCAATGGTTATAAAAATGATAGCCAGGTAAGAACTTTTTAGACATGGTGTATAACAAAGTAATTCTATTTTATGCATGAAAGGATAAATTAAGATTACAGTATGTAATGATTATTGTCATTTATTGCTTCAGATTAGTAAGAAAGTGTAATTTTTTGTTCCATGGCTATCTGAGTACACTGCAGTTCGCTTTATATTTGATAAAGAGCTCACTACAATGTCAAAAAAATTCAGCTGGTAGACTACCTAAATGTTGACCTGCTATTTCAGATATGTGCAAGAGATTTTATGAAGTAAATTTTGAAACAAACAAATTGATTTTTTTTTTTTTTTTTTTTTTTTTTTTTTTTTTTTTTTTTTTTAGGAAGAGTCACCAGATAGGAATAGAAAGAAATCTGCTTGTTCTCCTAGAAAAACACAGAAAAATCATGTCGATTCTGATGAGGATTATGAAGAGGCAGATGTAAGTTAAATTATTTAATATTTGTTTTAATTCCTTTCAGCATTCTTATTATACAATAATTTGCACAATTCTCTATATTGCTAAGGAAATGGAATTCTGTATCAGGGATCAATTGTTAAATTATTTAGTGTTCATTATATTCATTTAAAACATTTTTGTAATAAAGGTATATATATGTGACCAATGGTTATAAAAATGATAGCCAGGTAAGGACTTTTGAGACATAGTGTATAACAAAGTAATTCTATTTTATGCGTGAAAAGATAAATTAAGATTTCAGTGTATAATGATTATTATAGTCATTTATTGCTTCAAATTTGTAATTAACCTTCTAAAACCTGGCTTAAATTCTCATAATTTAACTTTTAGGACAATGCAATCCAAAACACTTTTACCCCCTCCTTTACTGTTTCCTAATGAGAAAAGTCATTAGGGTGGTCATTTGTCCCCTCCATAGATGCAGTAAAATTTGCATGTTTGTCGGCTACTAGACAATACTGTAGAATAGGTTACTGTATTTGCGACTTTTTCGGGGTTTATTTTGATTTAATTTAAACTAAACTGCATTTATTTATTGAGAGCAAAATGTATACAATGTTTATATAACATTTACTATTTCTGATCAATCTCGGTAATAATTTGTGAATTTTATGTCTTTGGTTTTACTAGAAATAAGGAAATGAGAACAGAACTTAACAAAATATAACAAATTTGAACTAGCTTTATATGCCTGCAAAATGCAATATTTGATAATTTATTTTCATTAATAAAATAATAGTAATGAATAATTTAATGAAATAATAATAATGAATTCATTAATAATATTCTCTACTATTAGATGATTAGAATATGATTCATTACTATTAGATTTTGAGATGAACTTGTAGCAGTAATAAAGCTTTAAACATGCTTTCCCCCCCCCATAATTGTGTTATTGTAATACAAAAAAGAAAATCAGAGAAGTATTAGTTGTGTTTGATTATTTAACAAATATTACTTTGGACTATCAAGCAAAGGAGGTATATATGTAGAGAGAATTTTCTTTATAAAATTGGATTTTGTTTACGTTGGCTGAGAAAATATTCTCTGAATACTCATATATGCAATCCTTTTTATACCTGCAGTGTGAAGTGAAGTCTGATGAGGTAATTTCTTAAATCTTTGCATTTTCATGGTATCCGTAGAGAGAGAGAGCACTTTTTTGGCCTTCTTTTTAATATTTGCTGAGGAGAACTTTAATCTATAATTTAAAATTTTAGAAAATATAAACTGTATCAAAAATATTTTTCAGAACAGTTTTAAATGTTTATAAAGAATTTTGCATCAATTATCTTTTATAGGTGGATTTTGTTCAAAACCAAAAATATCCAAAGTTTGGTTTTTCCTTGATTTTAAGTGAAATAGATATACATGTGTTCTACATAATAAATTTCCTAATTTATTTTATAAAAAGATTAATCTTTTTTACTTTTGAAAGAATAAAGGCATACAGGGTGTTAAAATGTACAATGCAGGAAATATGTTTTTTATATTTCTTTCATTTCTTAAAATGATTACCCAGGAATATTTTCAAAGCAAAATTAAGAAAATTGTTTATGACAAATTTTTCATAAAATATCCTCTTATGTGTCTTTTTGTTACAGTGTAAAATCTACTCTTTGACAGAATAAAGAATCAGAATCATGAATGGAGCAAAATAAATGCATGAGAAATAACTCCAAAGGGTTTTAATTCCATGTAAAATCATAATATGAAGCATTGAAAATTCCATGTAAAACCGTGATATGAAACATTGGAGAAAACTACAATATAGTTTATTCACAAGCAGTCACCTGAAATGTCTGATTTATGTACTGCTGAGGGATAAACATATGTTAGCAAATTAAATTAGTTATTTCAATCATTTTTCTTAATTTATTTCTTATGGGCCCACCTGTGGCGAGTGCTAAAGTGGCTGAACACTGGTAGTTTTCTCGGATTCGAATCACAGTGAACAGGTTAGCTTCATGGTTTTTGTCCTAAAGGTGGTATAAGCCGCCTTTACTGAGCAAGTCTTCGACGAAGGCATCCCTCCCCTTATACAGATAGCAGTCGAGTGCTTTGGTGTAATCCAGTGAATGAACCAAATCAGGCCACTCAAGAATTCCAGAGAACAGGCTGGTTACATGTGAATTTTTCCATTTTATTTACTTAACAATGAATGAAAATCACAAAATGGTAAATGAAAGTTGCATGCGTAATAGTAGAAGTTCGGATGAAGTTAACACTGCTCAACAGTTTTATGACCTTGGCAGCAAGAAGAGCCAAATTAACATCTTATTAGATTTAAGCCTCAATTCAAAACAGGCCCTAAAAAAAGTAGTTTTGCCTACTTTGTAAAAGGAGCTTTAGAAACATTACATCTTGAACAGAGCGCAAGATCACTGAAATTTGAAACATAGCATAAAAATATATGTATCTGCAGCGAATGTTATTAGCCAGTTGAAAAACATTTTGGTTTTTTATAACAAAGGAATGCTTATTGCTTATTCGATTTTGATAAAGCAACCTAAAATTAGTTTGTAGAATCATTAGGTTATTTTGATGCTGGAGACATGAAAAATTAGCAATGCCCTCATCGGGACTTGAACCTGGAACTCTCAAAATATGTGGCGAGTGTGCTAATCATTACATTGCGAAGGTATGCTTGAAGGAGGGAGAAAATACTTTATATACTTCCCCTTTTAAAGGGCACTTGGGAATTAGGGCACCCAATCGCCAAATCCTGATGGTGAAGAATCATCATCCACCACCTTTTAGTTCGTGTGCCACTATAGAGTCATTAGGTTATTTTTTGAAGCAGAGGACGTAAAAAAATTAGCAATGCCTTCGCTGGAATTCGAACCTGGATCTCTCGAAATACATGCTGAGTGTGCTAACCATTACACCACGAAGGCGTGCAGAAAGGAGAGAAAAAATACCTTATAAGTTGCCTCAAAATAGGGATGCCTTCATGGAGGAATCCACCAGGTGAAAGAGCAGTAAAATCACTCAACACTGGTAGTTCAACCCTGGCTAAGTCCAGATGAACATGAGAAATTTTGTGGCTTTCTTAATGTATAATTTGAATGCAAGACAGTTTCCCTTAGAAAGTCTTCATGAAGACATCTCTACCCATAGAGAGATAGCCCTCGAGTCGCTTTTCTGAATGAATTAATGGAACTTTAGCCTTAGTTGAGGACATTTAGAGAGAAAGCAGTTTATAATCATGTTACACAAGGGGTGGGAGCCTATGGAGTCTGATTATTCGCTTGTATTGAACGTACGAGGGCTATCCAGAAAGTAGATTACGTTTTGGAATAAAAAAATAAACAAAGTATAGGAAACAAATTTTATTATATACAGATGAAAGCCACACTCAAATACTACTTTTCTACATAGTCACCATACAAATTAAGGCATTTATCGTAGCGATGTACGAGCTTGGAAATTCCTTCGTCGAAAAATTCGGCCGCCTGCGCCTTCAACCACTTCGTTACCTCTTCTTGCAGCTGTGCGTCGTCATCAAAACGCTGCATAGCCAGCCACTTCTTCATTGCTGGGAATAGGTGGAAGTCGCTCGGTGCCAGGTCGGGACTGTACGGCGGATGAGGAAACAACTCCCACTTAAAAGATTCAAGAACTTTACGAGTGACATTTGCCGTGTGGGGCCGGGCGTTGTCGTGAATCAACAAGATCTTAGAGCTCAACATTCCTCTGCGCTTGTTTTGAATTGCTCTTCTGAGTTTTTGGAGAGTTTGGCAATACCTTTGAGAGTTTATTGTAGTGCCTCTTTCCAGGAAGTCCACCAAAATTACACCTTTTCTGTCCCAAAAAACAGTCGCCATCATCTTCCTTGCCGACATTGTTTGCATGCATTTCTTGGGTTTTTGGGGAGAACTTGTGTGCCCCCACTGCATTGATTGTAATTTCGTTTCACAGTTCACATGTTTCACCCATGTTTCATCACCAGTAACGATGCGATCGAGTAAAGAGTCACCATCCTTATGGTAAGCGTCCAAAAAGTTCAACGCTGCAGCCATTCGCTGATTTTTGTGGTCCTCTGTCAAGATTTTTGGAATCCATCTTGCACAAAACTTGTGGTAACCAAGCTTTTCGCTGATGATTTCGTGCAACAAACTTCGCGAAATTTGTGGAAAACTCAAAGAAAGTTCCGTTATTGTGAAATTTCGATTTTCACGGACTTTAGCATCGACTTTTTCGAGAAGTTCGGCGGTCACTATGCTGGGTCTCCCACTTCGATCTTCGTCGTGAACATTGGTTCGGCCATTTTGAAATCTTATGACCCACTGACGCACTCCACCTTCAGTGATAATGTTGTCCCCATACACTTCACGAAGCTGCCGATAGATTTCTATCGGTTTACAGTTTTTTGCAGTCAGAAACCTTATTACTGAGCGCACCTCGTAGCTCGCGGGATTTTCAATTAACGCAGACATTTCAAACCGTCACAGTATCTGAACGGAGCACAGCACGAACCTCTCACTAGCACGGCTAGATGCAGACTGAGCTGCGCAACACTCTGACCCCAAGATGGCCGCGCTAGCCCCGCCCCTAGCGGACACAGACGGAAACGTAATCTACTTCCTGGATGGCCCTCGTATATTGAACTATCTGTTACTAAGACAAAATCATCAGTGGTGTTATCTGCATAACAACTGAGTGTAGCGATGTAACTAAATCCCATATTTACTGTTACCATATTCACGTTTTTAATGGGGAAACCTATGAAAAGGACCATACAGATAGCCCATTCACCGGTATCTAAACTGAGTTGTTTACACATGAAAAATTCAGTGTTATGTTCCTCATGATCATCGAGTGTAGTTTCTTTTTATCAATTTTTACCCCTTATAAAAAGGCCTTTAATGGAGACATGTTCCATTAAATTCTGATTTTTTTTTTTTTTTTTTTTTTTTTTTTTTTTTTTGCTTTTTAGGAAGATTCTTTTCATTTAATTAACTGTTGCTATTTTTTTTAGTTAACTGTGTTTCTGAGATGATGTGTGATAAGCTTCGAAACAGTTTATGCAGAGTGCTACATTACATGCTATACATATGACAGTTGACCTCCGCTGTAAAACTTTTGCAGAACTAACACAGCACATCATCTTTTCTTTGTGTCAAAAGGGAAATGGGAGCATAGGTACTTGCATGGTTTTTCTTCGACTTGATGGACACAGTGTATGAGCTTGAAGATTAGAATAATAAATAAGCACTCTAATCAAATTCATCCAAAAAATTATTGATTTTTTTTTTCAATATTGCTTATTTGGCTTAGAATGTACGCATTTAGCACTGTTAGGTCAAGTAGATGAAAAAATAGTTTTTTCGTCCACTTCAAAGTTCTTCTGCCAAAAGTATAAATATTGGCCATGCAATCACTTAAATCAGCATAGCACTTTTTTTTTGCTGTAACGTGTTATGATCTCGGGTTTTGACTGCTCATCGGCTATAATCATTGGATTTTGCATATTTGACAGCATGAAAATGTCACGCTTATCTTTCCAGTGTAGAGCTGTCATCCCATTTGTGAAGCGCTCAATGGTTCTCCTCTATTCAGTTTTCCTTTGCTTACATCTTTTCGGAAATGCTTCCGATTCAAAGGAATACTTCCATATGAATTTATTTTATTTTCATTTAATAAATAAACGAAAAGTTCTGGCTAGGAAAAGAAATTGTCCATAAATAATTTATGGCCTTTGTCGCTGATAGTGCCACTCATTTCTTTAACAACATTTAAGACGCTGAAAAGTTGGGTATCTTTCCCAAGGTAGACTTAAAATCATAGACTCCATATCATAGGTGTAACCTTCCTTATCAGCGATCTTGTATAATTTTATACCCCACTACTTGCATTTCTTTGAGATATACTGTCTAAATATTACTCGTTCATTAAATTTGACAATAATTTCATCTATCACGAGTTCTTCTATGGGATTGTAAGTTTGTTTATAAGCTGTTTTTAAATGATTAAAAACTTTTCGAATTTTCCACTCTCTGTCATAATTCATAATTTTATCAGGTTTTTCCTTATTGTTTTCAAAATGCAAAAATTTTTAAATCATTAAAAATCTGTCTCTTGATATTACCTTATAAAAAATTGGTATGTCAATTAATTCATCCGTGGACCAATAATCTTGAATGGTGTCTTTTTCAATATGTCCTATGAATAACACTAATCCAAAAAATTTCTGAAGCTCATCAGATGTAACTGGTGTCCAGTCACTTTCATGTTTTTCTTTTTCCACTTATATCTGTCCACAACTGTAAAATTTGAGAAGCATATCGATTAGTTTCTCTGGTTAACATTTTAAACAATTCATCTGAAAAGTATAATTTAAAAAAATCAACAACAAGATGAGTTTCTGAAAATTCAGTCTTTATACCAGGTTTACCAGTAAAGGTAAACCTCACTTTGTCATGCCCATGTGACTGTCTCCATTCAAATAAATTATTAGTATTATTTTGAAGTCATCAGCAACTTTATCTTCATTAAAAGATTGATTAAAACATATTTCTTCTGTATCTGAACAGTCCAATTTTGTATCAGCAAAAATTTCCTCTTTTAAAATCTCTTAGCAATTTATTAATTTTGTCCTGACTGAGACCTTTGAAATGAGATGCCATTATAAGAACGGAATAAGAGCATGAGAAAATAAGTTACATTGAAATCACGAGAAAAAGCTCTAATGTTTGAAAGAGAGATAGCATCTGTTCTATTATTAAGTACATTGGCACGAGACGAAACCTACGGTCTTTTTCAAAACATACCCAATTAGATAAGAAACTGGAAACAATGCATAGCCAGGGGCTGCTCTAAACAAGAAACTGGACCACCCAGAGAATCTAAAGTAGCCAATTACTCTAAAAGGGGAACAGAAACTTTGGCACGACACTTGTGCCATAGCCGGCTTAAAAGCAAGTAAGTTTTGCGGTGCAGCAGTTGTACCACTGGCTTTAGAAAGTTAAGTGTAATTTTTTGTTCTGTGGCTATCTGAGTACACTGCAGTCCGCTTTATATTTGATAAGTAGCACACTACTGTAGCTGGATTGAAGAATATGCCAGAGAGTTTTAATTTGCTGTACTGTTATGATTTATTTATTTATAAATAGAAGTTAATTCTGGATGCTTATTATTAATTTTCAACAGCTGTTTAGACAGTACGTAGATGTTCAGAATGATGTCTGATTTTGTACTTCAGTTCATTAGTTGCGTAGATAATAAAGAGTTTTATGAGCATGCATGTGTCAAAAAAATTATTAAGCTAGTACACTACCTAAATGTTGACCTGCTATTTCAGGTATGTGCAAGAGATTTTATGAAGTAAATTTTGAAACAAACAAATTGATTGCTTTTTTTTTTTTTTTTTTT
>KK118339.1:883710-941391 GCA_000611955.2 Stegodyphus mimosarum | reverse complement strand
TTTTTTCCAAAAATTTATAAAATTATTTAAAAATACAAATTTTTAAAATAAATCATAAAAAATGGGTGAATTTTATTTGGAATGAACCTAAATTTCGAACTGTGAAAGAAGGAATCAAGTATGTGTAATAAAAAAAAAGAGCTATTAATAAACACATGCGAAATTGAATTAACATTGAGGAGCTAAAATTTTGAGAGCTAATTTTTTAAAAATTACTCGTGCGATTTTTACAAAACTTGGCAGTTTGGAATAATTTGAGTTGTAGAATCGAAATATGGAAAAAAAAAGCATGTCATTTCAGAAAAAGTCCGATTTTATGTCAGAATACCTATATTAGAACAATGCTATAAATCTAATATATATCCTAAGTCATGCTTTTGAGACATAGAAAACGCAATTTGAATTTCGTCATTTGGCCCAGTCAAACGGGATATATAGAACTGTCCCCCGCCTTTTTTTTTTTTCCCGCAGTGTCCTGTATGGTGGTATACATGAGCCATAATTCATTTTGAAATGTTAGAATCATAAGGTGTCAGAGGTGTGAAATCATAACTGCACATCTGTATTGTCGTCAGCGATTACATCAGGTAAACCAAGCTTTGACTGAAAAGCATTCAACCCTTGTTAATAGAAAAGAGTCATTCTACAGTGTGACAATGTAAGGCCACATTCTGCAAAAAGAAAGTTCAGATGGAATCAGGGAATTGGGAAATGAGCTGGTAGACTTATCCAGCTATTTGTATGATAATGTACCTTCTGGTTACCATTTATTCAGGGCATTGTAATTTTTACTTAAGGTGGAAAAAGATTTTGAAATATAAAAGTTATAAATATTTTAAGTCAAAATGGAATTTCTAGATTTTATTTATAAAAAACAGTCTGTTCCACAGATTTGAAATTAAAAATTTGCCAACTAGGTTGCAAAAAATTATTGATCATGAATATGATTACATTGTTACTTCAAAAGCAAAATACATTATAAAGTTATTTGTTTTAATATGATGGAAAAATATGACATTACTTTCTGCTTTCTGAACTCCTTTATATGCATTATATTTTATTATAATGCATTATAATAAAATATAATGCATAGTTTGAAAATATAAGTTTTCATTTAGGTATCAAACATCTTAAAATTTTTTGACTAATTGTAAATTTACTTTTTGTATTATAGTTCTGGAGTAAAAAAACAACAGCAAGGTTTAATCCTGTATCTTCTGCTCATCATTTATATGAATGAAAATTCAATATCTGAAAGTAAGTTTCATTATAAATATACTATAAATCTGAAGCTTTAAATAATTTTATTTACTGTAGAATATTTTTATTTTTAGTTATAAAATATGCAGAATTCATTGATCGAGTCATATTTTTCAACATTTCACTTTTGTCATTTAACATAAAATATATTTACCTGCTGCTTTTTTTTTCTGTGTTTGTGTGCCTAAACAGGAAGTTTTGCTCTGTTTTTAATGTATTAACTTTTTATCTGATGTTCACATGGTTTGTAATGAAGAACTAGGTTCATTATGAGAGTTATTTTTTTAACCCACAAACATATTAACCTTTTAAGTGATCTCTCATAGTTCACTTCACCACTTGCACAAAAGTACATCAAATGCATTTGTCACTCCATCTTGGAATAAATTATCTGATTTGATTATACCCTGTCAGACAAATGTTTTATGTCAATGACAAGCTCGTTCTTTGACTTTATCCCAGTACATTATTTTATGTCACATTCGAGTAATTTATTGAATGTAATTAATGCTAATATATTTTGGGAAATTATATATTAATATTCTTCAATTCATTATGAACTGAAGGCAAGGTTCGTGCGGTCCTTAAGAGTCAAGTGCTTAGTTTTTTTTTCGAATCGATTTTTGGTCTTTAAAAGTCCTTAATTTTGACCAAATTTGGCAAGAGGTCCTTAATTTTCATCATCTGAAATTTCTATGTAGTTTTACGATGCCATTTTTAATGTGAATTAGCATCTTAGACAAATATTTTTGGCAATTCATTGACAAATATAGTTAGTTATCTTTTGAGTGGGTGAATAGGTTCATGGATTATAATTTGTTCATCTTTCTAATATAAACGGTAGGATACTCAAGTTTCTGAGCAAGAAATTAAACATAAACATTTCGACATTATTTCATTTTTTCTCATGAAGAGTTCTTGAACAACTTTTCGCTTTTGGGAATGTGCTTCTTTATTAAACGGTTCCAAATTTGGTGATTTTAAGATCAGTTTCTACAGAAAATTTTAATTCGAATATCTGAGAATTTTCCGACGATATTTTTTTAAAACATTATAACATTGATCAGTTTTTTATTTTTTTTAAATAATGCTAATATATTGAAATTGTATTCAAGAAATAACATTCAAATGAAACATTTTTATTTTTCATTATGATATTATAAAATAACATTACTTTCCATTTTGGAGGCTTATTATACAATATTTTAAATCTGAAAAATAAACAAGGTGATAAATGCTTAAATTGTGTTTTAGCGCAATTTATGAAACAATTCTTAGTAAAAGCAAAACAGCTATGTAATTAATTAAAAATGCCTTCTTTTTAATTTTTTTGTGGTAAGAGATTTACCCATGTAATTGTCTCAATATGCATCAGTTTTCTTTATAAGATTAACTTTTCACTTTTTTCCTCTGATTTTTTTTAACACATTTCTGGCTTTTTGCTCTAACAGAATTGGTAGTGGTAATTTTTCTTTAGAATTTTAGATATTGCAACTTGGAAAGTTTAGAAGGATTTGAAGGCAAGATTTATAGACCTATGAATCTAGAAGATTCCAGATAAGTGTTTTCATGATATTAACGCAAAATGGACGTATTTTATAGAAAGTTTGTGGTGAACATTTACTTTTTGGAGAATTTTCGGAAGAACAATGAAAACACAATATTTGAATATTTTACCTCTGATACTAGAAGTCTTAACATGTTTACCTTCCCTTTGTTTTCTCTACTTTTCACTAGACTCAAGCATGGAAAATATCAAAAATCCTTTTAATCTTATCACATGGACAGGCATTTGTAGAAAGGAATTTTTCTGTTAATAAAGAAATAGAAAACTGTCAATTTAAAAGATTCATCGTATATGTTTTAATGCATCATTAGTGGCGTACCTAGTGTGGGGCAAGGGGGCACATCTGTCCCCGGGTGCAGCATCCATGGAGGTGCAAATTGATGTTACAAAATTTTAGAATGAAGTATTTTTCATTCTTAGCATATAGAAAGAGGGGCAAAATCTTCAGCTGTGCCTGAAAACCCTAGCTACGGCTCTGTGCATCATACACAGGGCTGGTGCTACACATTTCCCCATCTGATGCAGTTTCTGTGGATCTAAAATTTTGCCATTTCTAGATTTTCTTGCTTGCTGTATCACTAAATTCTAAAAATTCTGCTACACCGGCTCTGTAACTGAATCGTTTCATATTTATTCTGAATTTTCGTATTACTAACGATATAAAATTAGCACCTTTTTGCATATAATCTGAATGCCTTTTTGCATATAATCTGAATGAATAAAGAGAAAGAAAATTATTCATCAAAAATATGTATGGTTATTATTATGTAAACTAAGCAGTTGCTTATAATTTCAGCCATTGCTATAATTTTCCCTTAATGAAAATCACTTAGACAGTTTTTAAACTAAGGTTTTGGACTTGTAAGACAGAATTTGTTTCTGGCCTCTGCTTGCACGCTGCATTAATTGTTAGTAGCTCTGGTAATTTCTAATTATTCGTCTTTGCATTATTGCTGCCAATATTTGAATTTGTTACACGATAACTACGTTGCGACGAATTATGAGTTTGTTATGATGTGTTACTGAGCTAGTTTAGATTCAAATTAAATTCTGTAGTCCTTGACTATTAGTCCATATTTTTAGTTTGAGGTTGATTGTTTCTGTTTAATTGGATCACCAAAAGATGTAGTTGATTTTATGGTATAAGATCATGCCTTTATGTTTTAAGTTGTTTTTAAATAAGAGGTTTATTTGAATCTTTATCTGACTTTGTAGTTACTTTCAGACATAGCGATAATTTTCTTTACGTCTGTCAGGGTTTTGGAGTATTTAAATTTTATTTGATCAAATAAAACTTCATAGGTACATAGTCAAGAGATTGACAAGTTAGGAGATAAAACACGTGGAAATTAGTGGGAATATTCGTTTACACATTGAAACAAATTTCTAATTGTTAGAAAAGAGGCTTAAAGAGAAGGAAATTGATGTAAATTAGCCAGAATGTCTGGAAAGGCTGCAAATTAAAAGATGCGCAAATATTTTGTTGAGTATTGTGTTACAGAACGTAAATGTTTTCGAATTTTTAATGTGTAGTTATCTTAATAACATTTAAGAATCAGTGTAATAAATTATATGTATTTTAAACTGTGACATATCAATAGATTGTGATTTTAATAGTGCTATTTTAACAAATATTTTTTAAAAATAAACTTAGTAGTGGCCATGTAAATCTATAATGACTAAGGGTATCTCTGCATATTAAAATGAGATATTGCCTTTCTTTAATCTTTACTGTGGACACAAGATACAGCACAAAAATGTAAGAACTGATGTAAAACTTAATTGTTTGTATCTAGTGAGACTTAAAATAACACAAAACAACTTATCACCTCTGGTGCTTTAGTGGCTTATTGGAATCTTAAAATATGCTAACTGGTTAACAACCCTAGGAACTCTACATGAAGTTATGACACTAACTGCATCAGAGAGGCAGACCACAACTAACTTTCAAAACTTGCCATCTGTGCCAACATCAGGCTTTCAGTTTGTTCTGATCAGCAGGCCTCTCTCTAGGCAAACAGCAGTGATGGCAACAGCCAGTCTTCTGTGACTAATCAGGCTGATTATGATTTTGCTTCTCATTTTAACATATGCCGTTTGACATAAAATCTACCTGCTATTCACTAAACCTTTAAACTGATCAAGTACATGACGAAATGAGACATAAAAGAAAAAATCAACATAAAGCTGTTAGTAAAACATAAACAAAATGTCACTGGTCTTCTTTCAGATATGTCCAACTATTATAAGGGTAAAATATTTAATGCTACCTGATAAATTTTATAAAGTTAATTTTATTCTGGTATTTGTTTTATAATTATGCTTATTAAATTATGTTTAATAATAATGCATTCTGCTTGTGAATTTGTTTTATTCTTAGGTTGATATCACAAAAGTGAGGTTCAGGCATAGCTAATATCTTTAATTGAATTTATTCAGTTTCCATTTGTTGATGGGTCTTTAATTTTTGGATTTAATGGTCTTTAGAAGTTCTTAAAAGTACTTAATTTCCCTGTGCAGAAATGTATATGAACTCTGTGAAGGATGTCAATATAGTTATAATATTATAATAATTATAATATTGTATTTATTATAATTATTATAATAATTGTAGTATATTATAACAGTTTGTTTAAATTCTTTAAACAAATGCCAGTGTTGTAGCTGGTGGTGGTTTTGGCTGTTGAAGCTCTTCTTCAATCATGGCGAACAATGCTTAACAATCTCCGCTCTCCTCTGGAATCAGTGTACCGTCGATGACACACTGCTGGCCAGCGACTTGTCGTTTCATCATCCATACACCACTTTTGATATGTGCTCGCACCAACTGCCCATGAACAGCCCAATAAATGAACCATTTTTTGATATTGATGTTCCCAGTCGCTGAGCTATAATGATTTGATCTTTATCAAAGTCTGATAAATCAGCTGCTTTTCCCATTGTGTCACTAATCGTGCTATGTTTGG
The DNA here is from genome assembly GCA_000611955.2 of Stegodyphus mimosarum. Classification (NCBI taxonomy): domain Eukaryota; kingdom Metazoa; phylum Arthropoda; class Arachnida; order Araneae; family Eresidae; genus Stegodyphus; species Stegodyphus mimosarum. Next base: position 935,598 of record KK118339.1, on the reverse strand, counting down.
AAAGACAATGCACAGTCGCTTTATATACTCCAACATCAGCCGTGCACACACAGTGGTTTTGTTCCTGGGTGAGCCCAGTGTTATAGATGGAGGGTGGTCGTAATGTAATGTGTCTTTAATAATAATATGGAATGAATTGTACAATGAGAGAACTAATAGAGAAGACATCGAATAACTAGCAGTCGTGGTGGGATGGTGATAGAGATATGAAGCTCGCACTCAAATATCTTGAAAGTGTTGCACAGTAAATGGGGGAGGGGAACCTAGCTTGATGGTTAAAGCATCATTTTTATTTCTGGATGGCAAATTTCATAGCATTCATCTTCTGCACCCTACAATTTTATAAATGCAAATCGCATTGTTACAGCAGTTGAAGTTTCCGAGCAGTTAATTACATGTTTACAAAGCGACATCAGGGGGAAAAGTGATGTGTCTTAAGCAGAGGTCTGTAAATAAGCTCGAAAGGCTTTGTTTGAATCATAAATGATGATTGGGCAAGAGATTTTGCATTGTGGTTTACTTCAGGGACAGAATGACGTCAGTGAGCAGTACAAGACCTTTGAAGGGATTATATTTAAATTAGAATTTAAAGGACATTAAATTAGCAATTTTTAATAATTTGCCCTCATATTTTTTAATTGCATATATATATGTACGTATTGGGTCATATAAAAAGTCTTGGCAGTTTTTTGAAACTAAATGGTGTTGATGCCTGTATATCCGGCAACACTCACCTGATTGTGTCAAATGAACATGTGCTTAAATGGTGACATTCAACTTCCATTGTTTTTCAAGATAGTTTTCTAATTCGTTGCTCATGCAAAAAGTTAATAGTGATTTGAAAATGAGTGAAATATCTGAAGAAATACACTTTTACTGCTGTCATGCTTTTTTACTATAAAAAAGGCAAAAACATGGCGATAAATTTCTGAAGTGTACAGTGAAAATGCTGTGAATGAACGAAGGACCCAGGAATGGTTTTCTTGATTCCGTTCCAGAAATTTCAATGTCAAAAATGCACCTCGCTCTGGTCGGCCAGTCACTGAAAAAGTTGAAATTTTGCAACTGGTGGAGCAACATCTGTGTGCAAGCTGTCAGGAAATAGTGGAGGTGCTAAACATCAACTACATGACAAGTTTGGAATCGTTTAAAAAAAGCAGGCTACAAAAAGAAGCTCGATGTTTGGGTGCCACATGATTTGGTGCCTTGTACTGTGCACAACTCGACTGTTTGAATGAAGCAATCCAGAAAGAGTGACCAGAATTGGCCAACAGAAAGCGAATTGTGTTCCATCATGGCAATGCATGGCCATGCACATCTTTGATGACTCAGAACAAATTGATGGAACGTGGTTGGGAAGTTTTGATGCATCCACTGTATAGCCTGGACCTTGCACCTTCTGACTACCATTTGTTTTGGTCTCTGCAAAACTCTCTTGATGGTGAAAAATTGGCTGACCGAAGAGCCATTGAAAATCACTTGGCCACATTTTTCAACTATAAACCACAGAAGTTCTACACTGATGAAATTAAGCTACCTGAAAAATGGCAAAAGGTCAGGGATAATAATGGGTGATATGTACTTGATTAAAATTGATTTCCAGTAAAGAAAATTTTTGTTCAAAAGTGTACTAAAAAACCAAACTTTTTATATGACCCAATATATATATATATATATTACAATGACCTGTAGGAATAAATAAATTGTTTAATTTTGTTCTATGTGGATAGTTTTCAAATCATTTTGTTTTTCTATATATGTAATTTAAAACATTTTTATTACTTTTAATTAAAATTTAACTCTGCATATAATTGTGTAATCTTATTGTGCATTTTTCTGAGCTTGCTTACTAATTACTTAGCGAAGTAGGCCATGAAACGTTTTGTACTCATAGCATTTTGTGTGTTTCTCAATTTCTTTTGTCGACCAGGTTGAGCCCTATGTGGTCATGCATTGTTGTCCATCAACGTGAACTCATGTCCAACAGCACCTCTGAAATGTGGCACATAGAGCTCTAGGATCTCTTGCCTGTACCTCTGGCATTTGCAGAACCAGTGTCAAACACATGGAGCGGTGTGCGGATATCTTGCGTGATTGCTGTCCAAACCATTACTCCTCCACCACAATTTTAGACCCTTTCCATGATGTTGCTGGGATGGTATTGGTTCCCACATCCCTCCATATCAGTAATCAGTGTTGCCAAAAAATTTTCAACTAAAGTAGCAAACGAAGACTAAAAGAGTCACAAATAACGTCAGAGATCACATGATTTTTGTGGCATCATAGGTAGACATGCTCACATGACCTCTGATGTCATGACAAATTTACTGTGGCAATATGAGATCATGAGACAGTTGTGTGGCTGTAGACATCCTCTGGCGCTTGGCTGAAAGTACCAAATACTGGTCATCATTGATCATCGTGGCTGTCCATTGACCTTGTCCCGGTCTTCTGGACACTGTCCCGCTGTTTCTAAACTGATTCCATAAATTAGAGTTGCCACGGGATGTTACATCCAGTTCTCTTGCAACCTGAGCTTGGGACTGCCCTGCCTCAAGTCTACCCACGATTCTCCAGCTCATATCTTCATCTAAGCCATGATATGTGCTCATTTCACCTAAAACACAGCAAAAAAACAACAAGGTTATTCAAGAAAGAGAACAAAAATCGCTACCATGTGGCAGAGCAGAAGGAGCTGGATGGGGACTTTTATACCTTCGGCTGGCATAGCAACGCCCACAAGAATACGTAGACTCATCTCAGCGCCGCAGTGACATTACATGGTAACCAACTGTCCAGGTTTTTTGTGATATTTTAGGAGAAATGTGAGGAAATGGTTTCCATCTCTTAATTTTATCCGCCAGTCTAAATACATTTCATAAAATTCTAGGTTGCCTACTTTGGCAGTATGCCACATTGCTTAGTGATTCTTCTCAGGGTTGGGCAGATAATCAGTGAGTACCATGAATTATCTTAAGAAGGAAAAGTTATAGTTTATGAAAATCTGAGATGAAGTAGAAACAAAAAAGTACTTCTGTGGGAGGAGTGCCTAGAAAGGTTTTCTATCATTCGTGCAGTTTTGTGAGAAAACTCTTTACGTGGAATGAAATTCCAAAACTGCTTTTCATTAGAAAGAGATTTATGGAGAAGAAATGGCCTTTTACTGAAATAGACAGGCATTGATAATTTTTCAGTCAAATGTCAGCTGCATCCAAAATGTGTTAATATATCAAAGATTTAAGCATTATATTTGTTCTAAAAAATATAAATACTCTTAAATTCTATTAAATGCATTTTAAGCAACGTTGTGTTTATTTAAGAAATACTTTAAATGAAGAACTTTCTTCAGCTGCAGAAGTGCTTATAATGAAAAAGAATCCTATGCTCAGACAATAATAATCATAGGAAGGAATTGAAGCCACGGTAGCCATCTGTTGATGAAAAATGGAAACAACTATGAAATAATTTCCGTAAAAACTGGAAGTAAAGAAGGATTGGAATTGGTATCATAAACAAGAAGTGGAAGATTTTTATGAATGTATAATCCCTAGAAACACCCCTAGAAAATCAGAAAATCTAATTCCTTTACGAATGATGTTTTTCAAATAATTTTCATTCCAGAAAAATGGAAAATGATTTTCTGATCAACATTGTGGGTCAGCAAAGGATTTTAGCATTTCTTTTTTCCTAATAAATAACGTTCTGATCAGAAGTGTTAGACAACAGAAGATTTGTGTTTTCTTTTTTCCTAGTCAGGTACTATATTTTTTCCTAACTATAAAAAAAGACAGTACATAAATCCTCTCTTCTCCAACACTGTTCGTCAGAAAATTATTTTTTCCATTTTCTTGCAGCCAAAATTATTCAAAAATAATCTTTCGTTGGCGAATTGGACTTTACAGGGGTGTTTCAGATTCATAAAAATATTTAACGATCCCAGTTATTATCAGTCTTTACCCTCAGTTTTTAAGAAAATTATTTTCTAGTTTCATCAATAGAATGTACCAATAACTTGACTTCCTTCCTGTTATTATTGTCATCTGACATAAAAGAAATTCTTAAAGCTGAATCAGAATATTATGAATATTTTTAAGAAATTTGCATTTCCTAAAAAGATTCATAATTTGAAAATGAAAACTTAAAAATATTCATAATTATAATTTGCATTTTTAAGCATTCAAAGCTGTGTATAAAACCTTGAAAAAAGTTTAAAATGTTTTTTCATAGTTTTCCTTTTTATATTTTCGATTTAAAACTGACTAGTTATGTTACTATGTTACTGCACTTGTCATGTACATATTAGTTATATGTACAATTCTTTAAGTGATATTAAAATATGGCCAGTTGCAGTTGAGTTGCTGCCTATTTAGCTAGTTTCAAATGTTTTCCTTCCCCACCTTGTTAAAAAAAGGTGGTTGTCTTGGAGGAGTAATGTAGATGCATGTCCAGATAGTTTTCTCTTTTTTTAAATGGCAAAGAGATTTTACATTTTTATTATGAAATGCTTTCAGTCCTGTCAAAGGGCATAGCTTACTGTTTCTACAAATAGTAATACTAGAACATATTTTAAGTAGGTAGTGTGACGATCAACATGTCTGTCAATGATTTCATATATTTGATATGTCCTGGGCAGGGTAGAAATATTATTTTGACCGGAAAGAATAAAAAAAATTCTTTGTCATGTAGTCTGGATTTCAGACTCTAGAGGAGGAAACTCAGTCTTGTGAGTAAAAAGATACACAAAACATAGGAATGTAGCAGTTATATATTTAAAAAAGAATAATTTAGAAAATTGTGGAATCCTGTTCCAAAATTGGATATAGAAGTTACTTTCTATGTTTAATTAAAAATTTCAAAATTGAAATTCAGCACAGTTTTTATAAAAATGTGAATTGATATACCTGAGAAAAAATGGTGGTGGGGGGGGAATTTGAAATCTAGTTATTAACATCTTATTTGTTGACCTCTAATTATTATTTAACCAGTAATGTGAATTCTGAACTGTAAGTATTTTAATAGGTGGATAATATTGAAGTTAAAATATTTCATCAACCTATATACTTTGCTATTGATAATTATTTTCCATTTCATAAATATTGTAAGATGTAATAATTATTAACTTTATTTTAAATTATCTACATTATCTTTTTCAGATGATTTATGGAAAGCTTTGGTCCCACTTGGAATAAACCCCAGGTAATATAATAATGTAATGTTTCATTTATAGTGTTTTAACAGTTGGGCATGCTTAATTTATACAGTTAATTTTAATATATCTGGGCTTGGCTGATCTTCTAAATATTGAATTAGGATTAATAAACAATGATTACTTTCATTTCTTCCTTCTTCCTTAACAATTATGGCTATGGATCTAAATCGCATATGCATTGAAAAGTTGAATTACCGTGCTAGGAGGTTCAAACTGGACATTTTGCTGATTAAGGAGAATTTATTGGGCATTATTACTATCAGATCTCCATGCCCATTAACTGCAAAGTGGGTTTCAAAAGACTAGAACAACTATAAGACTTTTACTGGAAGGTAAAATAGGACATATTCGAAAGTGTGCGACTGTGAAGGAGACATGGGATAGTCTTAGACAGTAGCATGGAAAGTCAACACTATCTCGAAGACTTGAACTTCAGAAAAAACTTTGTAATTTGCAGTATAGTAATAAAGAACAAATGAACACTCATCTAATGAAAATGGAAGCTATTGTGGGTCAGCTATTTGCACTAGGTGAGAAAATTTCAGAACCTTTATCCATTGCATTTCTTTTAAGTAACTTACCTGAAATTGTCCTATGTTGATAACAGCTTTAGAAACATGACCAGAACCAGATTAAACTGTTGAATTGTGTAAGAATAAATCGTTGTAAGAGTACACTTGTCAAAATGAAATTGGAATCTGTACAGGTAACGAGAATAAGTTTTTAATAAGAATACGTTTAAGTTTAAAGTAATATTCTTCATCAATACATAACATTCTGACTTGCAAAAATAAATCACCCACTTGCTTCTTTTGCAAGAAATTAGGACAATTAAAAGTTGATTGTATGAAATATGTAAAATGAAAGTTTAAACATAATCGAAAGCAACAAGTCAATGCAGCTATAAATTCAAGTGGCATTAATGAAGCAAAACAAGTTTCTAATCATCATTCCTTTACAAGTGTGAGTAATTTCCATTGCTACTGGTGTCTCGATTCAGCAGCCACCGTTCACCTGTTCACCACCATACCTGTGATTAAGCCTGTTCAGAAATTTTGATAGTAATTCGATTCCTGAGCGAATAACTTTAGCTAATAGTTATGCAGTGTTTAGTCAGGGAAAAGGAAATTGCTTGGTGAAGTATCAAAATGAAGAAATGCAAATTACGATTAAACATGTGCTTCTGTTCTGCAACTATTAATATATTGTCTACAGAGAAGCTGATTATGGGCATAAAATGAATGTTAAGAGTGCAGAAGGCCACATATTAAGATTGATAATATAATAGCTTTTGGTTACATCAGAGAAGGGTTTATGTTCTTAAGCAAAGTGAACGTGCTTATCGTGGAAAATAAATTTATATGGAATGTGTTCATGATTGGCCCATAAAAATTAGGTCTTAGAAATCCTGCAGATATTTTAAGACTATAATGAATCTATGGCTGGAGATATAAATATTGCTCCCTTCTCCAGAGTATGACATGCGATGATTGTATTGCTACCAAAGCATGTAGAGATCATTTTGAAGGAAGTCTACTTTGTGAACCTTTGAAATACTCGATTTAGTGTATGCAGGTCTTTGCAGAACAGTGCCAACTGTAACTCCATGTGGTGCAAGATATATACACTAACAGTAATTCATGATTATAGTAGATAACTGCAGTTTACCTTATGAATGTAAAGAAGGAAATAAAGAATGTGCTGCATACATCATTAGACAAGTCAAGTATTAACACAATTTGCAAAAGCAATGAAATGATTGAAGTCAAATTGGAGAGGGGAATATGTAAACAACAGCTTTGAATAATTGCTGGAAGAAAAAGAAGTAATACAAGAGAAAACTGTTTCTTATTCTATGCAACAGAATGGAATTTCTGAAAAAAAGAAACACACATTAACTGAGATGACCAGCAATACTAAAAAGTGCTAATCTTCCAAACAAAAATAGGGTGAAGGTAATTACAACAACTATCTGCAAAACAGATTGTTGACGAAAGAACTTAAGTAACTTCTTATGAAAAATAGCACCAGAAGAAACCATCATTAGTACATAGACAACATTTCTGTTGAATGAATCATGGTTGGATATGATGGAGGAACAAAAAATTATCGTTTGCTGAATACAAATACCAACAGTATTGTAATTAATTGAGATGTGACTTTTATACCAAAAGATCCCCACCCTTAGGATAAATTATAAAGATACTGAAGATGTAACTGCTTTTAAAGATAATTCAGAAAAAGAGGATATTTAAGAACTGAAGCAATCTCGTAGACAATCAAAGGTGCTGACAGATGTACTATTAGTTCAGCACAGCACAGTTAGAGGAAGCAGCAGAGCCTGCATCATATCATGAAGCTTGCTCAGGTGCCAATAAGGAAAAATGGAAACAAGCTATGCAAGGAGAGATTAATAGCAAAGGAAAGGTTTCCCATTATAAAGCTAGACTAGTTGCTGAAGGATACCAGCAGAAATATGGGCATGACTATGATAGAGTATTTGCTGCTGTAGCCAAACCAGCTACTTTGAGAATGCTTCTTACCATAGCAGAAAAGGGAAAATGCCAGTGTGATATTATGATGTCCAGTCAGCATACTTAAATGGAAATTTATATTTATATATATTAAATACATATATGAAGCAACCTCCCAGATTTGAAGAAGGTGGTAAAATTTGTAAGCTTGTAAAAAACTTATATGGACTCAAACAATAGGCTAATGAATGGAATAGAAAACTTAATGAAATTCTCTCAAGTGAAAGATTTCAACTTTCAATGCAAAATGACCCTTAATTATATATAAAACAAGATGAAGGCTTTGTGAACATTACTGTACATGTGGATGATATGGTTGTTGCAACAAGTACATAAGATTTACTTGGAAATTTTTAAAATGAAATTTTACAATGAAAAATTTGGGAGATCTTCATTACTATTTAGGCATACATTTTCAACATAACAGAAAGAGATTCTTCTATATATACTAAACAAGCTACATTTTAAGAATGCTGAAACAATGTCACATGAACGATTATAAAATACTGGTTCCTATTGATCCAGGGTATTATAAACAAAGGAAAAATTCAAACGTAGCAGCCAGTACCAGACGAGGCATAGCAACTGCTGTTTCTATATTGAACTATTTCTATATGTTCTATATTTCTATATTCTATATTGATTGTGATTGAACAAAAACATGGAAACACTTTGTAAAATGCATGTTTGATCTGAAATGTTTATTCTTGCAAAAGCTGTTGGTGCTGCTGATGTGTTTGCTCACTAATGCCACCTGTACAATATCCTCAATACATTGCAAGTGTCATTCATTATCGAGACAGAGTTCTGTGCAGTTGTGATTGCATTATGTTGGAGCTGAATGAATTCAAATGTGGACAAATTGTGGGGGCTGGTATGATGGGTGCTTCAACAACCAGGGTGACTGAAGTGTTTGGTATTTCAAGAGCCACGGTGTCTAAGATTTTTAAATCGTGCAGAAAAACTACATCTGCTAAATCTCAGCGGTAATGAACAAATATGTATGTTGAGTGATCATGACAGATGATCACTAAAGAGGATTATGATGAAAAATAAGGGCTACAGCCACAAAAGTGACTGCTGATGTGAATGTCACATTCGCAAACCCTGTTAGCACCAAAACAATACAGAGCTCCACAAGCAGAGTATTTTTGGATGAGCTGCAATTCAAAAGCCATTCATCAGTGATCAAAATGCTTGTAAAAGGAAAGAGAGGTACTAGAGTCACGAAACCTGCCTGTACAGCAAGGGAAGACTGTCATTTGGTCAGATGAATCTTGCTTCACATTGTTTCCAACTTCTGGGTAAGTTTACATCTAGCAAACGCCATCCTAAATGTATGATAGAGACTGTATGCTGCCGAGAGTGAAACATGGCAGGGCTGGGTTTGGACAGCCATATTGTGCTATTCCATGGAACCCATCATTACTGTGCAAGCTTACCTTACTGCCAAAGGTTATGTGACCATTTTGGCTGATCGCGTCCATCCCATGGTAAACATTTCCCCAATGGTGGTCCCATATTCCATGATGACAGATCTCCTGTTCACTCAGCTCACTTCGTCCAGGATTGGTTTTATAAGCATGAGGGTGAACTTTCACTTTTATTATGGCCAACACTGTCAGATGTAAATATTATTGAGCCGTTGTGGTCTATTTTGGAGAGAAATATGCATGAGTGCTAACCACTGCCATCATCGTTAACTGAACTTGGCAATGTTTTATAGGAAGAATGGTACAAGATTCACTTGCAAAGCATGTAAGACCTCTATTTATCCGCTCCAAGACTGCAAGCTGTTTTGAATGCCATCAGTTTTCCTACAGTGTATTAGTCTCACGGCAATATTTTTTTATTTTGGTGTTTCCATATTTTTTGTCCAACCCTTGTATTCTTGATGTATTATTGGATTTTTCATATGATAATAGTTCCAAAAGTCAAGATAACGAAGAAAACAATGTTGTTGATGTTATTCCACATTCTCAGCTGTTTACTGGAAGAACTATTTCTAGCAGTTCTGAAACAAATTCTGATGAAAAAGCAAATGAATAGTCATAATTCACAATCTTCTAATCCTTGGAGAATTTTGAGTTATTCCTGGGATAAATGATATGACTAATGTTCGTGAATCCACAGTTGCTGCAGCAAAATTACTTGAAGATGATGATTTTTTCCCATATTTAGTCATGGAATCAAGCAGACGTTATTAGCAAAATATCAGTGAGTTTAAAATATCTTTACAAAACTACAAAATGGAAAGATATTATAATTCATGTCAGTAAAGAAAGTTTTTAGAGTTCATTATTTTCATGAGATAAGTTCGTAGAGATACATGAGGAAATTATTGGTCAACTGATGCCTTCACAGATATGCCCCCCCTTAGAAAAAGAACAATGCCAAAGCATAGGTTTTGGCAGATGTGGGAGGCTTGGCATTTCAGTAACAGTCGATATCACAGATTAATCTGATTGATCAGGCTATACTTAACTATTTTGTCAAAAAAATTAATAACGTTTACAAACGAAAATAACAAACTTCATTAGATGAAAGCACCTTAAAGAGGATGATTATTTAAGAGTTAACTGGAAAACTCATAAAGTAGCATACTCATAGGAATGTTATCTGAAAGTGACACAGGTTATATTTGCAATTTTCAAGTTTATGCAGCTTGAGGATCATGTTTGACCAAAACGATACAGTAGTTTCACCATATACTGATATCTCTCAGCATTTTTATGTGGCTAATTACATTGACAACACGGAAGTCCTTTCACAGGGAAAAAAAGTACGAATTAATGGAACTATTAGGGAAAAAAAGGTTTACCAGAATGTCTGAAAAGAACGAATATAAAAAAAGGATGGAAAATCTTTCATATTGAGGGGGAGATATACATTGATACAAGTTTAGCAGTCGAAGAAAGAAGTGAGTTTGATCTCTTCGATTCATTTGGCGGAAATGAAAGAAAGCCAAATGCTTTAATCAACTGGCCAGTAAGTATTTGTTCTACTATAGCATTTTGCATAAAACAGTAAAGTGGACAAAGTCCTTAGTTATATCCATGGTGATTTGTGCTCTTTCCAGTTTATATGTAATGTATAACTGTACTAAGTTGCAAAAATAAAATAAAATTTTGCATAATGCCACATTATATTGGGTTACTCATACTACTCGAAATCAGCACTCAAGAACCGAAGCCATCTGCATATACTATGCAAAGGATATCAAAATGAGACCTTCCCTGGCAAAACTATCTATGGATATGTGAAAATATATACTAGAGAAAAATTGTTGGTGTGGGGGAGGAATCCACAGAGACAGTGTCATGTGTGCTCAGCAAAAAAGTATGGAGTGAAACATATGTAACTTCCACTGTATTTCACTTCACAGAAAGAAATGTTTTGAATCATAACATACCATGAAGAAAAATTAGTCAAGATCAAGTTATCTAGATGTCAAGATCCTAGACTAATTCATCTTTTCCGGTTCGTTTTTATCCACTTATGAATGTTATTGGTCGACTCTAGTCGCAGAAAATAAATTGGCACACTTATGCAGGTTTAACAATAACATGAACTATATTTTATTGAAGTATATATATTATCTTTTCACAATTACATTAAAAACGTACAACTATTACATTTCACCGTTCAGTTCTTAATAATAACAGATCAAACTTCTTTCTTGGAATATAAAAAAAAATTCAAAATGTTTCAAACGAGCCTCCGTCCTTCTCGCATCAAGCACGTTTCTTCTTCTCGTAGCCAGATTTCATTTTCTCTCCGCTTTCAGATACACATTTTTTTTTTCCCTCACACGAGCAGGCTGTTGGCTTAACTGTTCTTCCATCTGGGCTTGGTTGGTAGCTTCCTCTTACCGAGCATGTGCATGACACTTTATCGTAACTATTTTTAATATTTATTTTGAAAAAATGTTTTTGAATAATTAGTAAAATTAAAAATCGTCTGTTTTCTATTCATTTTTAGTTCACTATTCTATATTTACTTATTCAAAAAAAAATTATTTTTGAATAATTGTAAAGCATGTATTTAAGTGCAAAATAAAAGTTTTCTTGAAAAAAACAAAGTAGTTTACTAAATGCCCAAACTTCCATGAAATTCACAAAATTTCCCTTCACACATATCATGCATGAATCTTCAGCAAAATATACTCACATGCAGTGCGTTAAATACCATTTTTCTATCGGCAACTGCTACAATTCCTTGGCAGATGCAGGAAAATGATATGCTATTTTGCCTTCTAGTACAGACCACAATAGTTCAGTAATTTTTTAGTCTGTTTATTATTCAATTGAGGGAAAATATGCAACTTCATTTTTTTTTCTTCAAATAATGCGTGAATAATTTGATGAATAGGGACATTATCATCAGAAAAATGCAGTTATTGTTGCCCGGACAGTATAGTGGTTAGGGGAGCTGGTTTGAATCCCAGAGAAGACATGGATGTTTGTAAATGTATAATGTCGGTGCGGCATGGTGGTATTCTGAATATGCGGTGAGACAAAATTCCTCTTATGTGGATAGGCGGGAGAGAAGAGCTGTGGGTGTCCCCTCCGGGAGTACTGTCTCTCAAATTTGGGGGGGGAAAATGAAAGTCCAACTTCTCTTCAGAGTAGGCTCTGGCAACCTTTGTTCCATGGGATAATGGACACGACAACAACAACAGATGCAGTTATCCATTGGAAAAAGTGTCTTTGCCATTGAATGGATATTGTTGCTCAAGGTAATTACATAGTTACTGCTGTTAATTAGTCCTTATAGGGTGGTAATTGGACCTACTGAAAATCATCAGATCGATCTTGATATGACTGCACAAGTCATACCATCATTACTCTCTTTTGTAATACGTCAAGTCATCGTTTATCATCGTAGAAGGACATTTTCGCACAAAATTTGATAAAGAACCACTGCAGTGTCACACAACAATGAACTGTAGCAGTTTCAGGACATGGGCTGCTTGTGTAAGTAAATCAGCCTAGGACAAACAGCAGCCAAAACTAAAGTAGTTAAAAAAAGTTCATGAAATGTTTTTATGAAGTCCCACAAAATCAACACATCATGCAAATTCTGAACTCAATATGCGTCATGTAATGGTATGGCCTGTGCTATGGAAATGTCTAAAATTCCAGCTGTACATCTTTCAGGTGGTATAGTATTAAAACTTTCTGACAGACCGTTGTATAAAGCTTTCTGCGAGAATTTGCAAGATAAGCTGGAGGTGGATGGCTTCGCGAACAGACTTGTGTTTACGGGTGAAGCCACTTTTCCCATTTCTGGCAACCACCATAATTTACGATTTTGGGGCATGGAAAATCCACATAGTGCAATGGAACATGATTCTCCTAATGTGAATCTTTTCTGTGCCATTTCCAATAGTCGTGTTTTTGTTCCTTTTTTCTTCATGGAAAAATCGATTAACGGGTACATTTACCAAGATATGCTATCAAATTGGCTGTTCCCTTGGTTAGAAGAACAGTTTTTGGTTTCATTCTGCAGCAAGACAGTCCTCTGCCGCATTGGCAGAAAAACATATGCCAGTCCACCCCATAGCAGGTTTGGCCATGATGTGTCAAATGATATGCTGTTGCTTTGTTGGCAACCAGAATCCCTGAATCTAACCCCTTGTGACTTTTTCCTATGGTGTTTTTTAAAAGACAAAGTGTTTATGCCTCCATTTCCCCAACACTTACTGCAACTGAATCAGCAGATTACTGGAATGCTTGAATCATTAACAAAAGATATTCTGTAATGACTGTGGCAGGAATTGCAATACCGCATAGATATTTTCCATGTCGCCAGAGAGGCACACATAAAACATGTAGAAATTTGGATAAATTGTAGTTTCACTGTAAATTTGATTTATCAAAATAAAGCAATTCTAGCATTCATAGATATACTTCCTTTTTGTCCCATTCAATATTACACTACTTTCTACAGTAAATACTCTGTATTTTATTGTAGGAAGTAGATAGTCTGGATCACAGGCTTCTGTTTGTGTTCTCATGACATATGCTCAACCTGAAATCAGGAATAATTTGAAAGTTGATTCATCAGGAAATTGTATTTGCTTGCATTTATTAGTATTTTACGTTTTATGTTCTTGGAACACTGTAGTCTCCATTCTGCAGTTATTTATGAAACAAGATTTTGAAATAGTTATTCCGTCATAAATATTGTGCTTTACACATTTTGCTTTGTAATGTATGTGATGAAACTAAGTTCTTCTTGAAGTCATGCAAGTTTTAAATTGTAGAGTTAGATCTACAATTCAGAAGCTGTTTGCAATTAACAAATTTAAATCTATTCCAAAGAATTGAAGTCAATAGTCTTAATAACTTCTAAAGAAAGTTAAAAGATGTTGTAGAGAGGATGTTTAAGTTTTGCTTCAAAGTTCTTTAATCCTGTAATTCCAGACATAGGTGATATTCACATATCAGTTGATAAGAGAATTAAAAACCTGTGAAACATTATGCATTGTACCTATTACTTTATAGAAGCCATTTAGTAATTAATATATTTTGACTGCATCATTAATAAAGATATGCGTATTAACAGAACCAAAAGTAATTTATATCAGCTATAAAAATTAGTATTTTTTTATTACAAAATTAACTCTTAACCCTAGAACACTAGCGTGTTTATATATGCCGCTATCACTAGCGATACGTAAAATTTACATGCTCGTTTAAAATTCATTTTATTTACTTATATTACATTAAGATGTTTCTAAATATGTTTTTATTTGCTGTTTCATCCAATATTAGTCTATAGTCGTGTATGAACTGTGTTTGTAACATTTTTTACTATTTTCAATAAGAATTTCCCATGTTTGGCGAATAGCAGCTAATTTATGTTTTTTTACCCTCTTCCCTTGTGTCTTTTTCATCAAATCTTAAGCAATCCAAAAGAAAAAGCGTCTCTCAGTAAATGTTACTCTATACCTTCCACTAGAAAAAGTTACATCAAACATAACTTTTGTTGACAAATGGTTATCTTTTAAAGCTGCAGAAAGTATTAATATTCCAAACAAGGCATTCCCTTAAAAAAATTAAATTTAATTAAATTAAATTTTTCGTAATTTAAATTATTTAGGGAACCATCCGTAATATTTGCATAATCTATCTTCTTTCTGTTTATCTCTGCGTTTGTGTGAGTAAGTATTTCTTCTTTGACTACATCAGAAATAAACAAATTAAAACAATGAATTGGTTCCTTAGCAAATCGAGCCTCAGCAACTGAACCTAGTCTAATATGAACTCTATTTTTTTGCGCTGATTTTCTGTTTAGTGGTGTCATTAATTTTCGTACACCACTCATAACCATTTATTCCTTTTTTCCTTATTTTATTTATTTCCCTTCCTCTTTCCATTTATTCCTTCCTTTATTCCTAAGTCAGCATCCAGAAATATAATATGTCCTTGTTCATTTGTATCTTCAATATTTGTAGTCTTTCTATTTTCCTTTTGAACATTTAATTCAACTTTCTTATTCTTACTTTTGTCCATATCACTACTGCACTCAATTTCTTGTATCGGGGAATCGATCACTAAATCAGGATCAATCTCTATTCTATCATCAGGAATATAATCCGGATCGGCGTCACTGTCATCATTATCTTCATCAAATTCAACATTATCACCACTTTCACTTTCATCAGGTTCCAAAAGCATTGCTTGAATTTTTTCATTCGTTAAATATTTGCTGCGTTTCGCCATTTTTTCAACACAGTATGAAATAAGAATTGAAACACATTTATATATGCCGCTCACAAATTGAAAAATAACCGACGCTATCACTAGGACTACGTTAAAATTACGTATTTAAAATGTCATGTATTACTAGTGACACGAAAAATTTACGTGTTCAAAATTTCGCGTATTACTAGCGACACGTAAAATTCACGTCTGAGCTCTAGCTCATGTAACCGAGACAAATGAACCGGAGACGAAAAAATCAAACCATGTGGCATGCAGCCACCTACATGACACCTCGAAGCACTCAAGGTCAAACAAGTGTATAGGTGAAAGGGAAAGGGCAGAAAGGAACCAATAAAGGATGGCAGCACATAAAATTTACGTACACTAGTGTTCTAGGGTTAATATAATGCAGCAAAGGATTTACAAATTGATAAATAATGTTGTAACAAATGAAAAATGTACTAATTTTGTGGCAGTTGAAAAAGGAAAACACTTCCAAGTAAGTACTGTTTCCTAATGAATCGACTTTCACAGTATTCTTCACCTCAGGTCAAGTTTACATGATGAGAACACCAGTAGAAGCTTATGATCCAGATTATTTGCTTAATACAGTAAATTATAATGATGGTTTAGTTATGATTTGGGCAACTCGATCTACTGATTTTTAGCATTTTGCATTATCACCTTACAGGGAAGAATAAACAGCAGTGACTGTATAATCATCTCGAGTGACAGTATTCATCCAGTGGCACAGAAACTGCTTCCAATGGATAACTGCATCTTAAAAATAATGCCCCCATTCATCAAAGTCAAATTGTTTAGGCATCATTTGAAGAAACAAAAATGAAGTTGCACATTTTCTCTCACATGAACAATAAACAGATTAAAATATTACTGAGCTACTTGATATGTGCAGGAAAACAAAATGACAAATCATTTTTTAGCATCTGATATGGAACTGCAGCAGTTTCTTATAGAAAAATGTTAATAAATACCCATTAGGACAATTCAGAAGTTACTTGTGATCAGGGCTCAAAATCATTACAACAGATTTTTTTTTCTGCAGTGGGAAAAAACTACATGACCTTAGAAGTTGGTGAATTATTAACTACATGGCATCTTTAATGTGGCTTTCAAATTCTGGTACTAGTTATCATTGAAAAAGAAAATATTTTTATGCTTCTTAGGCCCATATCACACACGCATTTGTTTCACACGAACAACTGTTTTGGACAGTTTTTCTTCCTGGTTTACTATTGAAAGAAAGACACACAATTTTTTGCTTCGTTTTGAAAAAAATTGCAAGTTGTTCGTTTTTAACCATTCAGCTATCAGCTTGTTTGTAATGGAAAACCAGTTTTTCCTGTGTTAGCCCCAAAGTGATCTGTGGTGATTGGCTGTTGTGACAAAACAGAAAAATTTGTTCCAAACAGTTGTAGTTCTGAAACAAATAAATGGATGATAGAAGCCTTTGGCCACAAAATTGCTAGCAAAACATTGGGATTTAAGTAGTATTGTTTGTAATAAATAACAATCATGTAGTTATTTTCTTCAAATGTCTGTACATTGCATAATCTGTGCACAGGCTATGCATTAAAATAAAGGGAAAAAGAAAATCACAGCTATGATCATAAGAAGAACCACTTTGGTGGGTAGGGAGAAAACCTTTTAATAAAAATAACTGCTGAGCAGTCAGTTTGGTGCTAGATTTAAGTTTCATTATTGAAGTTTCGTTCTTTCAAAGTCACTGGGATAAAGAAATTGAATTTCTTCTGTAATTATTGGATGTAAAACTTTCTCTTAGTAATAGATGAGTTAATTTTTTTTCTTCTACTCTTCTTAATTTCTCATTGTGAGAAAATCCTGTGACAATCACAAACCTGTTACTGAAACTTTCTTTGCATTAATAGAACCAGGTTTGCACATTTTTTCTCTTTGTTTTTTAATAATAAATACACCTCTTTTGTTGCAATTAAATAAACCCATGGTTCATCAAGGGTCATAATCCACGTATCTCTTGCTAAATAGTTTCATACAGAGTTCTATGAATTTTTCTGCATCGAACCACATGCCTTGTCAAAGCTAGTGAAAATAATGTTTTTTAGCTTTTTTAAATTATAAATCTTGTTTTAGTACTTTATTTATTGTTGCTACAGATGTATTTAAAGACTTTGCTGTTGATTTCTGCATTGGCGGATTTTCTTTAATTACCAATGATTTAACTTTAGAAATGGTACACACCTTTTTTCGGGTATTCGCTTAGAGTCTTCTTCCGATGTAAAAGTAACAATTAATGGTTTTTCTCTTTCTAATTAATAGTATTGCTTATTTTGCAAGAAAAGATTTTAACCCATGTTTAATACCATGTATTTCTGAATGTTTTCGAATAATGGAATATAAATACTTCTCTTCGGAAAGGGCAAAAACATATCTTTCAATCCACAGCCTTATTACTTGTGACGTTTTGAAAGGAAAATAAATTTAAAAGTAGCAGATATTTCTTATTTCAAATAAGCTGTTGCGAGAAAATCTCTATACCAAAAATTTTGCCTTTTTTTATTTTAATTCTTTATCGAAATTATTCTAAAATTGTTGAAAGCGCCGTCTGTAACTGCATATATTATAAATATTTTGCCTTCGGTTTCTTTAATGATATAAAATTTAAGCTTGTGATATGAAGATTATGAAAACTGTAAAATATATTATCAAAGGTAGATAAATGTACTACATCATTTGAATCTGAAAAGCTATGGGGCTTTAGAAGGTGGTTATATATATGTATATATATATATGTAATGTAATCAATATTTAAATATATCAAACATTATGTATAATTTAATAGTATTACTCTAATAATTATTTCTTTTTAGCACTCAAAAGTCACATCCAATATTTGGGGATGTTCAGAAGTACATTAACTCTGAACTTGTTAAACAAATGTACCTAGATTATGTATGTATCAGTAAAGATCCACCTCATTATGAGTATCGATGGGGACCACGAGCCGAATCAGAAGTAGATAAATCAGATCTCCTTCACTTTGCTTGCTTAGTAAGTTTTTTATTATTTTGGTAGTTGTATTTTACATGTTTTAAAATGTAATTGTAAAGAAATCTTAAAATTAATTTTCTGTTTAAAATTATTATTTTTTAAAACTTTCTCTTAGTAATTTTTTCGGGCGTAAGAAATTTAAGCGTAAATTTTATATTCGCAGTATAATGCCTAACATTATTGTTTGTTATCTTTTGCTGTTTAGTAAAATCATATGTGAATATTTTTATTGTATTTTGAATAGGCAGTATTTTTGGTGATTTATTAATTTTTTTATTTTGTTATGTTAAAAACAGGAACAATTTTAATTTTTAACACATTAATTTTAGTATCAAATTTAACACCCCAGAAAGGGGAAAAAATTCTTATAGCAGGGTTTGTATGCTCCTTAAGAGTCCTTAGTTTTTTTGTAATCGATTTTTGGTCCTTAAAAGTCCTTAAGGATGTTTTTTGGAGAATTAATTTTGGAGTTAATGGCAAATAGACAGTTATCTTGTTTGATGATCTGACATTTTTTAACTTTAACAAAAAGAATAACTTGTTTTCAGATAATAAATGCACATTTTCATTTTTCATAAACTGATTATCCTTTAACATAAAAACTGTTAGAATATTGTATAGATTCAAGCTGATTTCCATTGTGTATATGTTTATTTAAAGTCAGATTAATAATTATGACAGATTTTTAGAACCCATATAAATAAAAATTCTTAGTTCATAGTATATTTCCAGGCAGAAAAGGAATGCCTGAAAAACTTATTCATGTAGTTTATATGCCCTGGATGAACAGCAGAGTCCCCCTTTCTGCAAAAAAAGTCATTGTTGCAGTTGGGTATTTTAAAATAATCTCTTAGCTTGTAGAGAAAAGTTAAGAAAAATCTAATTTTTGTGTAAATTATTAATGATTCAATATTTAAAATTCTTGGTATTATATGTATTGACTTTTAGGTTACCTAGTATTAGAGAACACCATTGTGCAATTTTTTTCAGTTATGGAAAATTGATCAACTTGAAATTGGAAAGACATACAAACAACAAATGAGCTAGAGAATAACAACATAATTCTTAAATACTCTGAATGAAACCGAATTAAATAAAGATGATTTTCTTTACATGATAGTAGGTTATTCAGCATGTGTTTCAAGTATACTCATTAATCTTAATATTAGATCTCTCAGAACATGATACCTAAATTTTTTCATTGGAAAATTATTTTTAAATAAAGCATCAATTGTATTGATGATATGCAACTCTCATTTCAGGTTTTAGATAAGAAACCAGAAGACTGGATCTTGCAATACAAAGATGCTACAGAATCTGCTGAAACACAAGATAGTGTTGAAAATAGCTAATTGTTTGGTTAGGTGTTTTATCATTTGTATCACATTCTTAATGCAGTTCATACATCACATTCTAAGTGCAAATACATAGTACTCAACATAGTGAAATATTTATTTATGTAAAGTTTTATAAAATTCAAATATAATTTTTGTAATTTTAACTATATCTCGTTGTTGTGTTATGTATCTGGTTACAGAATAGCATATAAGTTAACAGAAATAGGATGTTTTAAAATTATTCATTTGTTGTATTGAATAAGATTGAGTTAAAATAACTCCAAATTAAATTATGCCTCATAATGAAATAAATTTGATAGTTTAAATAGACTAATAATATTACATTTAAGTGATGTCTGGTTTTGCTCTTGCTTTCATTTTTAACTGTATGAGTAATCTTTGCTCAGAATTTAAACTATCTATATGAAATGGCAAAAAGCGTACTTTTAATTTATCCACTTAACCCTCTGAGTGGTGTGAGATTTTGGATTTGTATTTGTCGTGATGACCTGTATTTAAACAGCATTTACTAACTAAATTTATATAATTACTTATTTCAGTCTCTATTTTCATTAACTTACATTCATTAAGATTATATTGTTAAAGAGAGTAAGAAAGCAAAATATCTTAAATTATAAGCTAGTATGTGCCAAGTGACAAAAAATCTGATGACTGGATATTGCCAGTCCTGCTGATCAGAGAGTTAAGATGGATAAGATCGTTGTATTGTTATCAATCTCACTTGCACGACATTCATCGTAGCAAGCCGATGTGCCTGTCGATGGCAAGAGCCTTGAACACCATATAGGTAACAGCACAACTTTACCTCAATTCTACCTCCAAATCCCAGAAAAAGCATGTCGGGGGACAGGTCCAAAGATCTCCCTTTTTTCAACCTCCCAAAGACTTTTGGCTCAATGCATATTTGGAGTTTCCCCGTGCCACACAGACACTATGCATTTACAAACATCCAAACCTGTGCCCTTTGGTATGGCACTAATCACTATCCTGGTTGGGTGGCTTATATTCCATTAACATATCAGTACCCTATACATACCATTTATAATTGCATTGTTCTATATTTAAAGCTTTCTTTCCCCTTCCATGTAAGCTTTTGGCATTAATATGTCAATAACCAATAGGTATCACTTATAGTTACATGTTCTGTATGTAAAGCTTTCTTTCTCCTTCCGTGTAAGTTTTTGGCATTAATATAATGTTACGTGCATGCAGGTTATTTTGATGCAATTTATTTTTCCAAAAGGAAGCACTTTACAGCTCTGGAATTTTCCACAAAACTACTCTTATGGCTCTTATCAGTATAAAAAAGTGCAATGAGTAGTTACTACTTCAAACTACTAGGAACATTAAATACAATGAAATGCAAAGCTTATCTAAAGAGCGAAGCTTGCATGAGGATTTTTCAGTACTCCGAAGCGTACTCTGAACTAAAAAGAAACAAAAAAACTCATACTCTTTCTTGACTTATATAGTTTTACTCTGTCCTCAGAGAAATCTCTAATATAGTTTTACTCTGGCCTCGGAGAAATCTCTAGTACCTTCCTTTTTTCGGAATTACTGGAAGGCATATACAATTAAAGTTACATATAAAGACCCAATATGGTTAGTTATATACAAGGATCAATAACAGTTATATAGGAACTAGACTAAAATGTCACCAAAACAATCACCAGCTTGCCGATATCTCACCAATTTAGTGAGATAGTCATATACCTCAATGTTAAATAGACTTCAATCCGTAATCTTATTTTTCTAGACAGTTTCGTCTCTTGAGTTATTTCATATTATATTATACAAACTAGGACATTACTACATGAGAGTGAGCTTCCGGTAAAATTCTGGGCAGAAGCAATTAATTTTAGTATCAAATTTAACACCCTAGAAAGGGAAAGAAAAAATTCCTCTAGCAGGCTTCATATGGTCCTTAAAAGTCGTTAGTTTTTTTGTAATCAATTTTTGGTCTTTAAAAGCTCTTAATTTTGGCCAAAATTGGCAGAAGGTCCTTAATTTTAATCATCTGAAATTTTTGTCTGTTTTTATGACTGCCATTTTGAGTGTGAATTAGCATTTTGGAGGAATATTTTTGGTGATTCACTGACATATATGGTTATCTTTTCAATGGGTTCATGGGTTATAATTTGTTCCTGTTTCTAATATAAATAGTGGGATACTCGAGTTTCTAAGCAAGAAGTGAAACATAAGAATTTTGAAATTCATTTTTTTCTAATGAAGAGCTCTTAAACAACTTTTCGCTTTTGGTGATAATTTTTATAACGATTCTAAATTTGGCGACTAAAATTTGGCGATTGGCAACATTTTGGCAATTTTAAGATCAATTTTTATAGAAAATTTTTAATTCCGAGATCTGGGAATTTTTCGACGATTTTTTTAATACATTGTAACATTGATCGATTTCATTAATAATGGTAATATATTGAAATTGTATTTAAAAAATAACATTAAAATAAAATATTTTTATTTTTTGCTGTCATATAAAGTTCCACTTTAACAACTTATACAATATTTTGAATCCAAAAAATAAGCAAGGTGTAATGCCATAAAACACAATTTATGAAGCAGTTCTTACTAAAAGCGAAATTAGCTATGTAATTAATTAAAAATGTGTTCTTTTTAATTTTTTCATGGTTAGAGTTTTTCTCATGTAATTGTCTCAGAATTGTCAGAATATGCATTAGTTTTCTCTGTAAAATTAATTTTACACTTTCTTTTTTTTTTTTTTCAAAATATTTCTGGCTTTAGGCTATTGCAGAATTGGTAGGGGTAATTTTTCTTCAGAATTTTAGACACTGCAGCTTGGAAAGTTTAGAAGGATTTGAAGGCAAGATTTTTGATCTACGATTCTAGAAGATTCCAGTAGTATGTGACAAAATGAAAATTTTCTCCCTGATATTAACTCGTAATGGATGTATTTTACAGAAAGTTTGTGATAATTTCTTACTTTTTGGAGAATGTCTGGAAGAACAATGAGAACATAATATTTGAATGTTTTACTTCTGATACTAAAATCTTTTTCTTAACATGTTTATCTTCCTTTTATTTTCTCTACTTTTCACTGGACACAAGAATAAAAAATATCAAAAATGCTTCTAATCTTATCACTTGAACAGGCATTATAGAAATGCATTTTTTTTTATTAATAAAGAATTGAAAACTGACAATTTAAAAGATTCATATAATATGCCTTAATGCATCATATAGAATTGGCGCTAGGCATTTTCCCACCTGATGCAGTCTCTGTGAATCCTAAATTCTGCTTCCAGTGCCTGCTCTAAATTCTAAAAGTTATGGCATTTCTCGATTTTATTGCTCAGTTTGTCACTAAATTCAAAAAATTCTGCCACATCAGCTCTATAACCAGCTCTTACCATATATATTTCATATTTCTTCTGAATTTTGATATTGCTAAAGAAATAAAATTAGAAGCCTTTTTTATACATTTGAAATGCATTTAGTTTTTTTTAGAATAACAGAAATCCTTAAATCCAAAAATTCTAAAATGAAAAGGAAGTATGTTGAAGAAAGAAACTGAATACATAAAGAAAATTATATTCTTCAAAGATATGTACATTTATTATTATATAAATTACCCAGTTTATGATTTCAGCCTTTACAATAGTTTCCCATTTCTATTTCCTCATATGATAGAGTTACTGAGCTAACTTAAATTAAAATTAAATTGTGCAGTCTGACCACTAGTCCACATTTTTAGTTTGAATTTGGCTGTTCTTGTTTAATTACATCACCACGAGCTGTAATTGATTTTGTTAGTAACAGAACATTCCTTTATGTTCTAAGTTCTTTTTAAATAAGAGGCTTATGTAAACCTGTGTCTGACATTGTAGTTACTTTCAGACGTAGCGAGAATTTGCGTCACGTCTGTCAGGAGGTTTTGGACTATTTAACTTTTACCAGATCAAGTAAACCCTCATAGCTGTATTGTAGAGAGGTTGCAAAGTTAGGAGATAAAGCATGCAGAAACTAGTGAGAACATTGGTTTGCATAATGAGACAATTTTAGAAAAGATTCTTAAAGAGAAGGGCATCAATTTAAATTTGCCAAAATGTCTGGGAAAGCTTCAAATTAGAAAGACGCATAAATATTTTGTTGAGTGTTGTTGTTACAAAACATAAATGTTTTGTAGCTTTTAATGTGTAATTATCCTAGTATTGCTTAAAAATCAAAGTCATAAATTACATGTGTTTTAAACTTTGAAATTTTATTAGATTGTGATTTTAATAGGGCTTTTTTAACAAATATTGTTAAAAAATAAATAAGATTTCATATTGGCCATGTACATCCATAATGATTAAGGTTATCTAACTACCTAATTTAATTATTTATAGCTAACTGATTACCCTTAAAAATTATCTCTGCATATTAAAGCAAGTTATTGCCTTTCATTAATTCTTACCGTGGTCACAAGATAAAACACAAAAATGTAAAAATTCATGTAAAACTTATTCTTTGCATCTAGTGAGACTTAAAACAATACAAAACAACTTATCACCTATGTTGCTTTAGTATCTTATTGGACCTATACGAAGCTACGACACTAACTCCGACAGCCAGAGCCCACCTAACTTTCAAATCTTGCCAACTCGGCCTACATCAGGCCTTTTAGGTTTTTGTAATCAGCATGTCTCTCCCGAGGCAAGCAGTGGTAACAGGGCGATCTTTTGTTATGAATCATGCTGATTATGATCTTACTTCTTATTTTAATCTATGCCGCTTGACATAAAATCTACTTGGTATTTACTAAACTTCTAGATAGAACAAATATGTGACTAAAATTAAACATTTAAAAAAAAAAAATATTTTTTTAAACGCATAAACCTAACTGTTAGTAAAACGTAAATAAAATGCCACTTATTTTCTTTCAAATATGTCCAACTATTATAAATGTAAAATATTTAATGCTGCTTGACACATTTTATAAAGTTGATTTTAGTCTCAAACTTATTAATAATTTTGTTAATTAATTTGTATTTAATAATAATTCATCCTACTTATGGATCTATTTTCTTTTCAGGATAGTATTACACAAATGAAGTTCAGGCATATATAATATTTTTAATTGAATTTATTCAGGTCCCATTTTCTCATAGGTCCTTAATTTTTTTCATTATTGGTCCTTAAAGTACTTAATTTCCATGTGCAGAAATGTGTACAAACCCTGTATAGAAATTTGGATTGGTGAAAAAAAAAACCCAAATTAAACTGTCTAAAAAAATTTGGATGTGTGGCATACTTTCACATTCCGAAAATAATGTGAAACAAATTTGATATAGCGGGAAAAAGAGGGATAATAGGATATGCTCAGGGGTGGCCCAAGAGCAATGCGCAGTGCAGGGAGAAAATTATGCCATGTGCGCATGACGTCATGTGGGTGACAGTCATTAGTTCTTGTTGTTTGTTTACATTCGTTGCATCAACAGTTGTATTTGATTTGTGTTGTTAATTTGCTATTATATCTAGTTGGAAATGGCAAATTGTGCTATAGCATTGTGCCAGAATTATAGAAGGAAAACTAAAAGTCAAGGCATCACATACCATCGTTTTTCCAAGTGATCTAGAACTTCACAAGTTATGGACTGTTCGCTTCAAAAGAGCAGATAATTTCAACATTGAAAATGCCAGAATATGTGCTTTTCATTTTATGCCTGATGACTACGTTCGGGATCTAAAGGCAGAATTGCTTGGTTCAACTCTTAAAAGGATGCCGAAAGCCAATGCTGTTCCCACTTTACATCTTTCATCATCATCATCATGTGAAAATAACTTACCAAAAAATTATATATGTTGTGCTTTAAAAACTGAAGTTAATCTGGAGAGAAAGTTTTCTAACATGAGTGAGTCATGTAAATTTATGCTAAAAAGGGATACAGTAAGCAGGTGTCAGGCTCGGGAAACAAGAAATGAGCATTGCAAAATTTACTTTCCTTTTCCCCCAAAAAGAAAAAGCTACAAGCTGATAAGGTAGATTGTGCAACTCAGTTTACATCCAGTGACACATCTCATTTAGTTGAGTGTGTGCAAATCTTAGAAAAGGAAAATAAGAGATTAAATATGTTGTGCTTTCAATTAAAAATGCAAAAGAAAATGAGCAGAAAAGTAACAAGCAAACAAGTACATTGTGAAGTTAAAGAATTTTAGGGACAATTTTTATGAACAACCAAATTCGTTTTCTCATGTCAAATAAAAAATTTGTTAAGTGGAATGCAGATGACATTTGCAAATCTGCTACACTTACGGCAATATCCCAAAGATGCTACAACTATCTCAGACAAAAAATGGGATTTCCATTTCGTGGCATTTCGACTTTGAAGAGATGGGTATCCTGTTCATTTCGCTGTTCTCCTGGTTTGCTACATGATGTGATTCATGTTATGCATGCTGGGGCATTAAAGATGACAGACCAAGAACATGTGTGTGTTCTTTCATTGAATGAAATGAACGTAGGTAGCAGAATCTGTTATGACCAAGCAGAGGATAAGATTGTTGGCCCACATAGAAATGTTCAAGTGGTAATGGTGCGAGGACTTCATGCAAGCTGGAAGCAGCCAATATATTTTGACTTTGATACACAAATGAAGGCAGAAGTATTGAAAGATATAATAATAACATTGGCAGAAATT
Source organism: Stegodyphus mimosarum (assembly GCA_000611955.2). Lineage (NCBI taxonomy): Eukaryota > Metazoa > Arthropoda > Arachnida > Araneae > Eresidae > Stegodyphus > Stegodyphus mimosarum. The sequence goes on along the minus strand of KK118339.1, from coordinate 909,078 downwards.
GGATATTATGTTGTTGCAGCTGTAGCTGACTTGGGTGGTAGAAATCTTGCTGTGTGAACAAAACTTCAGATTACTCATCTTAAGAGCTGTTTTACACATCTCCAGGACTGTAGTAAATGTGTGTGGGTGTTTGCTGATGCGCCACACCTTTTGAAACTTCTTCATAATCACTTTTTGGATGATGGATTAATGCTTCCGGGAAATAAATTAATTACAAAAGAATCAATTGAAAGATTGATATCAATGGATTGCAAAGAAGTGAAAATTTGCCCAAAGTTGTCTGTAAGTCACATTGCTGTTAAAGGAAATGAACGCCAGCGTGTGCATTTAGCTGCACAGTTATTTTCAAACCATACTGCACAAGGTATCCGCTATGTTATACCAGAAGAAGAGGACACTGCAATTTTTTTCTGAATTAGTGATTAAGTCATTTGATATTCTAAACTCCAGGAAACCTGCCTCTGATACAGTATGTGCATATGGTATACATGAAGAAATCCAGGAGAGAACTTTAAAAAAGTTTTATGCATTGTGTGAAGACATGAGAGTTGGCAAAGCAAAAGCACCTATTACCATTTCAAAAAGGATTTATGATATCAATTAGATCACTGCTTGGCTTATTTGCTGATTTAAAATAATTAGGAGTTAAATACCTTTTAACTTCCAGACTAAGTCAAGATTGCCTGGAAATTTTTTTTTTTTTTCACGAATCCAAGGTCTTGGCCATTTCTAAGATCTTCCACTGCCCATAGATATGAAATATCGAATGCGTCTTTTATTGTTAACTAATAATTCCTGCCAGATTTCACTTTCCAACACATCTTCTGTTGCTCCTGATGAGGAGGAAGATGAATACATTACTTCTCACTTTTTTGGTAATATTTTACCTGACATGACTGAAGCTCTGAAGATGTTAGATGGTGAAACTGAGATAAGGGATATTGTTTTTGATAATTCTTGCAAGTGAACCTGCAGATGACTGCTCTGTACAGGGTTTTCGGTACCTTGCAGGCTACATAGCCTACCATGGAAGAAAATTAGTGGCATTATTAAATTAAAGATTAGGAAGATGGGTGGCATCATGTTAAGAATCCAAATTATGTTTCCACACGAAAAAAAATCAAGGTTTAGAAAATGTTTAGTGGTTTTAGGTAGGATGTGCATAATAAAATCCAAGATATTTTTGTAAAGTGTTTCGAAGAGTTGATCTATTTTAGTAATATAAGGGAATCCTTCTGCTGAATTAAAAAAAAAGTGTTCTGAGTATATTCATGTAACTGTCTGTAGCCTAAACTAATAATAAAATGGAATACTTTTGAAACTAAACTAGGGTACACAGTAGTTAGAAATTCAGTATTTTTATACATGTTTGAAATAAACTGGCTAGAAATGCCCATATATATTGGTTTGAGTTGACCTCATACCATGAAATTTTATTACTCCTTATTTGTTCAAAGTCAGTAGGTCTTACAATAATGAAACTTGTGTGTATCCACTTTTGAAACAAGGAATCAGAAACGTAACATGAATATGTTTTAAATGCAGGATAAAAGTTGAATATGAGGAGAAATGTGTAAATGGAAAGTGTAAAATGTAGATTTGTCAGACATAGTTTGGTGAATCCTTTGAATGAAAGTAAGATGTGTAAAAGAGAATCCGCGAAGTTTTGTATAGTAATCGAAAGAGTTAATATACTTATTAGTTGTTATTACATGCATTAGAAGGAAAAGTTCGGAGTATTAAGTATTAGTAGCAATAGGAAATCTATAAAGAATGAACCTTGTACTTACCGGTTTAAAGTTACAAAAGATATTTATTATCCATGAAGGCCTGTAGAGTGAAATTATATGCATGTAAATTCCAGCTTAAAATTCGTTTACTTTTGGAACATTGGAGATATAACATTAATAAGTATTTAAAACAAGGGAAAGAAGTTAAATGTAAAATAAAAAAAGTAATAAGAAAAATTTACATTTATCAAAAAGGCAAAAAAATTTTTAAAAAAAATTGCATTTGTGAAAATAGTGAAGTGAAAAAAAAATGTGCAAATAAATATTACTTTTTTAAAACAAAATGAAAAATGTAGTAACAACTTCTTTAAAATAAAAAGAGAAAAGGGAAAAAAATTTAAACTTGTAAAAATAATTATTACTTTTGTAAAAGCCGAAAAAAATGTTAAACATAAAAAAAAAATTTAAAGTAAAAATATGAAAAGGAATAAATTTGAGAAAAAAACTTTTGCAAAATAAAAAAGTGAAATGTAAAAATTAATTTAATTTAGTAAAGAACAAGAAGAAAAAAATTAAAAATGTCCGTGTAAAATGAAAAAAGAGAAATTTAAAATGTGGGCAAATCTTATATTTAAATCAGTAAGGAATAAAGTAATGGATAAAAAGCTAAAAGCGCGGTTTTCGTGTCAAAGCAGGTTCGCGCATGCGTAATCCTTCGGCCTAATGACATCATGGCGGTTTTCTCTGCGTAAGGTCAAATCACGAACCACTCCGTGGGTCAAATGGACAAAAGAGTTCGACAAGGTGAAATAATAAGTTTGGAAGGCCGAAAAGAGCGGCCTTGGAGTAACGCTTAGATCTCCATTGCGTAAGATGGTGAGTTCGAATCCCGGCCGTGGAGTTATTTTTAAAATGCAATTGCATAAAATGTACTACTATTAAAATAAGTAATGGAATTAAGTAATTAAAAGCAATTAAAATTAAACAGGTATTTAAAATAATAAATTCAAAGTGATGTCATTCCAAACACGTGGTTCAAGAGCTCGTTGCCACAGAATTAAAACGAAACTTTGATGGCGTCACTTCCGGTTGTCATGTTATCCAAGATGTCGGAGGCCACGCCCCTTAACGGACTTTTCTGGGCTAACTGCGCCCTCTACTTTTTATATATTTTCTTTCTGTCCCCGCTATTCCCTGTTGAATTACTCGCTTTCCTTTCGAATTTCTTCTTCGGCTTGAACTAAGGTGTTGTCCTAAAACTTCGCTCTTTTGGCCTCTCACCGAACCCCATCATGCGATTTTTTTCCTGTCACAAGTCGATTTTGGAACTATGTGGCTAACTCAAATAAGTTTTCTAACTTTGTTGGATTTCGAAGCTCAAAGTTGTCCTGAACCTGGGTAGAAATCGCGGCAAAATTATTGAAATGATTTCGTCTTGCCGTACAACATAAAATCTGGACTTTCCGCAAAATAAATTCCGTCAAATCTTAGATTTTATACTGAAATTTGCTGAATAGCTCTCTCGAAGCTCTATACTTCACTATAGGGAACGCTTTAATTAATGCGATTTTAAAGTTTTCAAATATGTAGCAATCGCTACCAGGCTGACCCAAGACGAACTTGCCAATGCATTTATACCACGTAGCAACGTGGCCTCTAAAGGCGGACGTGACTGTAGCAACTCTTTGTGCTTCTTGTACCGGATGCAACAAAAAATACGAATTTAAATGTTCAAGAAAACTTAAGAAAGACGTCTTTCCATCAAAAATTACTGCTGGTTTCATAGCAGCTCTAAGAGTGTCAGCAACAAACCCGAATCCTTCCATGGGATTGATTCACCGTCGTTCGACAGGGCTGGCGACGTTGAGGGCAAAATGCTAAATGGCGAAGTTTCCTGTGTCATCCTGGTTCTTTTTAAACATTCGCCGTCAGTATAAAGTCTATGACGCTTTGAGAACATAAACTTTTAAAAGGTCTTTTGAAGAATTATCCTCTAACCATGTGAAACTAAACAGAGATCAGAAGAAGGGTGTATAAGACCCTTTATTCAATCATAAAATTAACAAATGATCCAACTTTGCTTCACAGGAAGCCAACACTTATGGCTTAGCAGAAATACGTAACAATTTCAAGCTGTGTAGGTTAGCCTAACGGCTCACAGAATACTTTAACGCGCAAGAAGAGCTCTGGTCTAAAATAACTGGTGAGACAAGCCTAAAGAACATATCAATGCTGCTAACGCAAGTCGCGAATAATCACAGCACAACGTGGCCTAGAATAGGCAGACACGCTCTAAAAACTAACTTCCAAAACTCTTGCTTATATATAACTTCTTTCTACCTTAATCTGAATAAACTCTCGCTATTTCATTTACCTTCTGGCATGAAAAGCGTGGGTGAAAAGAGAATGATTTTCAGTTGAATGTTTTTTCAACTTAGAATGAACTATTAATTAAAAATAAATAGATAAACTTCACGAACCTTTCAAGTAAATTCCATCACTCCATGGCATCAACGGAATGATGTATTCACACGAAGACTGTTGCCTTTGCTAATAGGTAAAAGAAAAATTTACTCCTAAAACTATTCCTTAAGACAGCAATCATATGTCCTGGTAAATAATAATTAATAATACTGTTAGTACCTTCTTAAAAATCTCTGGTCCTTTACATTCAAGTTCGTTGCCGATTATATCAGCTACTTAAAACCGAATAAGGCTCCAGGTGTTGACGATACATCTATCAAAGCGCTGAAACATCTTCCAGTGAATGCTCTCACATGTCTTATTGAGATGACCAACTGTATTATCAAGTTCTGACACTTTCCTAACATATGGAAACATGCCATCATCGTCGTCTTCCCAAAACCGCATCAAAATTCCACGTTTCCTCTCAACTACCTTCCAGTTGGCCTTCTCAATCAACTTTCCAAAATAGCTGAAAAAATTATTCTATATAATCTAAATCAAATTATTTCACAGAGCTCTTACATTCCAGAAGAACACTTTGGTTTCCGTAATCTTCATAGTACTAATCACCAGCTGTTTCGTGTCGTCAACTATATTACTGACTGTTTCAATTATAAGTTCTCTACCGGACCCATATTCCTTGACATTCCGAAAGCTTTTAATAGGAATCGCACCAAGGACTTATCAAGTTGAATTTTCCAGATCATTGTATTACACTTATTGCTTCCTATCTCCAAGACAGAAGCTTTACAGTGAAAATTGTCAATACTGTTTCTACCACAAGAAACATCGTCGCTGGTGTGTCCCAGGAGTCAGAATGTTCGCTGCATTTCGAAGATGGTTTATTCTGGAACTATTTAAGAAGAAATCAAAAAACCCTCGCACAATATCCCACCAATCAAAAAACAAGACGGCTTTGTTAATCAAGAAAAAGCTGATGTTTTCGCAAGTCACTTATCCGAGCAGTTCGTTCCGAACGATATTCCTTCTGATCAAGGTTCCATTGCCACCATTACCGGTCACGTTAACGACTAAATTGCATCTTCTACTCCGCACAACATCATTAAACTTGTTACTCCCAGAGAAGTCTGTGAAATTATGAAGCACTCTAAAATCAGGAAAGCCCCCGGAGACGACAGAATTACAAATAAACTGCTGGAAAACATCCCAAACAGTGTTATCTGCAAGTTTATGAGCATCTACAACGCCTGTCTTACTAACTCACATCAGTCTGAAAGCACGCTGATATCTTTCCCATTCCGAAGCCCGACAAACCTTCAAGTTCTCGACCTATAAGCCTCTTTTCCTCACTGGGAAAGATTCTTGAACGCCTCATCTATACCAGACTACTACCACATCTAGGATTTCTCCCAAATGAGCAGTACGGCTTTAGAAGGGGTCTTTCTACGACGCATCAGTTAATCAGGATTTCTGAATTTATTGGTTCTGCCTTACGAAACAAACTCAGTGTTGCACTCCTCATGTTGGACGTGGCAAAAGCTTTTTTCTTGCATGATGGTTTGCTTTACAAGCTCATCAGACTTCAAATTCCTCGTGAACTCATCCTCATTACTAAGTCTCTCCTGGAACATCGAACGTTTTCAGTGAGGCAAAGCGATATCAGCTCTGATCCTCATCCCATATGTGCTGGAATTCCACAAGGAAGCATTTTAGATCCGATATACTACTTAATTTATGTGTACGACTTTCTTAAGTTCTCCAGTGATCCTAATTTCCAGCTCGCATGTTATGCAGATGACACTGCACTCACTCAAAGATCCAGAAAACCCAAAACGCAATCTTTCAGTTACAAGGAAAAATGACAGCAGTCGAAAATTGGTGTCGGACGTGGAGCACACACATAAATCCTGATAAGTCCCAGATCCTCCTTATCAGAAGATACAAGCACAGGGATACTATTAATAACTCTGTTTATCTCTTCTGAAAACAAGTCCCTTTCGTAAGCAGTGCCAAATATCTGGATCTCACCTTTAATAGATTATTCACTTGGTCAGCGCACATTACTACCAGGGGGCAAAATTATGGTATCATGCGGAAACTTTATTTTCTACTCTCAGGACTCCGCATCACCAGGAAAAAGGGTATTTATACTACCATCATCCGTCCCATCTTTTCATATGCCTCGCCTGTCTGGGCAAATACAAAACATAACGAAATTAAAAAATTGCAAACCATCCAAAATAAATTTTTACAACTAATTACTGAAGCACCTTACTTCATCAGGAACAAAAACCTTCATAGAAGAACATCGACTACGTTAAGACCTATCTCAACAAATTGGACAAAATTTTCTACCAAAAAGCCATTCATAACCACTTTGTTGATTTTTCTGAAGTGTTAAACTATGTAATCATCGACGATGACTACTATGCTCGACATTTCAGAGCTCATGTCTTTAATATGTTAAGTCAAAATACATTGCCGGCCACCGTAAATGCAACACTCTGAAGGAAGCATGCAAATAACATGAAATTTACAACATGCATTAGCGGAGATGAAATATGCAAATGATTAGAATTTCAGCGCAGACGCACATCACGCGCGTCTGTGGCGCCAATTCAAAGCGCTATTTAAGGCTTGGAGTTTTCGACGATCTCAAGTTCTTGTGGTTTTATTCAAAAAAAAGATCAATTATGCCTCGTAGTATAAAGAACGATCATCGGTTGATCAAGTATCCGAGTTCCGCAGAGGAAGGATAGTGGCCTACCGAGAGTGTGGATGATCTTTCAGGGAAATCGGTAGTCGGATTGGACAATACCAAACAACTGTAATGCGGATATGTGACCGTTGGATGCAGGAGGGTACGACGGACCGACGTGTTCGATCGCATCCACCTCAGTACACCACTTCACGATGACAGGAACATTGTGCACATGGCAGTGATGGATCGCTCAGTCACATCAAGAATCATAGCACAGCACATTCAGTCTGTAACGCATCATCCAGTGTCTGCGCGTACCATTCGACGTCGTTCACAGCAGAGTGGTCTGTCCGCAAGACGTCCATTGCTTCGTCTACCCTTGACGCAGAACCACAGACGTCTCCGCTGCAATGGCGCGATTAAAGAAGGATGTGGACGGCAGAATGGAATGAAATTGTCTTTACAGACGAGTCACGCCTCTGTCTGCAACACCACGATGGTCGAATTCGAGTCTGGAGACACGGTGGAGAGAGGTTGCTGAACAGCTGCGTTATGCACCGCCACACTGGTCCTGCGCCGGGTATTATGGTATGTGGCGGTATTGGATATCACTCACGCACTCCTCTATTACGGATTGCCGATACTTTAAACAGCCAGCGCTATATCTCCGAAATGTTGTAGCCAGTTGTCCTTCCTTATCTTCAGGGCTTGCCCACAGCCATATTTCAACAGGATAATGCGCGACCACACGTGGCACGCATTGTCCAAGGGTTCTTCGTCAATTTCCAGATTGAATTGCTTCCCTGGCCGGCTCGCTCTTCGGATCTTTCGCCGATAGAAAACATGTGGTCCATGGTTGCTGAACGATTGACCCAGATTACATCCCAAGCTGCCACACCAGATCAACTTTGGCAACGTGGGGAAGCTGCTTGGTCTGCTGTACCCCAAAAACACATCCAAAGTCTCTTTGAATCAATGCCGAGGCGTGTGGCAGCGGTGATCTCCAGCAATGGCGGCTAACCTGGCTACTGATTCTGGAAGGAACCACACTTCACAGAAGTCTATAAATTTAATCATTTGATACTTGGTCAACATGTTATCTACTAAATAAATTTTGTTGTGATATCTCTTGTCTTTCTTGATTCTCTTGTCTTTCTTGTTGCAATTTGAGTGGCCAGCAGTGTAGCTAATACTATCTACCTCCAAGACCGCACCAGCAGATTCTTCACTTCCCCATGCCATGTTTTTGAGCCCTTTTTCTTTCTTTTGAATGCCGGTCTCCCATCTTGGGATACTCATATAAACCTCATCACCATGCCCATCGTAGAAACATCTCAGGTTGCAGGGAAGTAGTACTGCCGCAGTAGAAACCCTGCATAATCACTGTCGTATCAAAGTAATCTCTTCTTCGCAGTTCCAGCGCTTTCCCCATGAAAGGAAGGACATACTGCCATATAATTGCTTCTGCCAAAATTGCTATCTCCTGCTCCAACATTTCTTAAAAGTGGCCATTTCTGCATTGTTATCAATCTGTTCACTAGTTAATCAATCACATCATGCCCGCAGAAATAAACTTCTGCCCTGAATCTTTCCACGCGAAAATTTAAAACTTTACTTCACTATGATTTAGCGCCATATGCCAATGAGTCTATTAATCTGTAAAATCTTTCCTATCCGCTTTTTGCTATAGTATTGTATTTATGTGTTATAAAATTATAAAAGTACCAAAAAAAACTATAAAATTCATAATACAAAAAAAATTATAAAACCATAAAACTTCCAAAAAAATCAAAACTTAGGATTTACTTAATTTTCTTATGCCTAAACATTCTCGAGCCGATGTGGCTTCCTCTAATGTGCATCATTACAGCCATTTATGCAATTTTCCTATTTCTACTTCACTAATTGGATAATTTTCTGATTTGGAGCTACATGGTTTTCAACTATAGGCACTCAGTAACATATAGCCATTGGCATTGCCCAATAAACTTCACTTGTGTTCCAAACTCTCAACAGGTATCTTGTGTGTTATTTATCCTCATGCATGCTAATCATGCTATATTGAGTTTACTAATAATTTGACACCACCAAGACCTCTTCTGTTTGATGAAGAAATCGACTGGGTTGACTGAAGTTAAATACCTAGGAGTAATTCTAGATAAAAAAAACGAACTTTTCAAGAACATCTGAGGGAAACTGAGCAAAAATTTAATATCACGCTTGCAACTATGCTCCCACTTCTTAGCATAAATCATATGACCCTCTTCAAATAAACTCATCTTCTATAAATCTGTACTTCGACCAGCTAGTCCTGTCTACAGCTATGCTGTCAAATCTCACCTTCAACAAATGCAAATTCTTCAAAACGAAGCACTTAGACAGATTATCAACGCGCCTTGTTCATTCCAAATTCATATATCCACCGTGATCTCAAAATAAACACAATTCAAAATTATATTCAAAAACATGCCAGAAATTTCCTGTATTCAGTTTTCACTCATCCCATCCAGCAACTGCATCAACTCTCTTAGATGTTCTCCATTTTCCAGAGAAAAACACAAATATTCATCTGACATTCTCCATCTTTAGCAGTTTTAATTTATATTAGACTCTTCAATTCATTGATTTGGATATTCCACCAGCAACTCACCTTCTTCGTCGACTGATCGCGGCCACTTGATTTAATAATTCCGTCTTATTTTGTCCACACTGTTCGTTTAGTCTTACTGGTGGTCTTCACCTGATGCAGAGTAAAAGGAAGGACTGCTTTCTGAAACTCTACTTCACTATATGTTAAAGTAAAACAACACCCCAAACAAATATTAATTTCGAAGTTAAACAACAAAAATCACCGTTATATTTGCAAATTTTCACAAGACTAGTTTCGATGGTTTTTAATGCGCTTTGGCATCTAAGGATGTTGATTCGGTAAAAACCATCGAAACTACTCCTGTGACAGTTCCCAAATATAACGCTGATTTTTGCTGTTTGACTTCGAAATCACTGTATGTTCTTAGTAATGAAGTCATTTTACACGGTTATCGAGTACATTTCAGTTATGTATTTGTTGTAAATGCAAAACTTACAGCTTTAAATATGTGGCCTTGATGAGCTATCATTTGAATTCCTTCCTATGTATAATATTGTTGCGTGCGTACGGCTTCGTAATAGATTGAATGCACAAGTCGTTAAAAAGTTAATGAAATTTCTTCTTTTTACACGAAATAAAACAAAATACTAAAATATTTCCTCAGAGATATTCGTACAATATCTCAAACGTTAAACAGAACTTAATTCAAAACAGATAAAGTTAATCCAATCTCACTGCGAATTCGCTACAATCAATCACAGCATTAAGTAAACAAACAGCAGTTCGCTTTAAACAGCTGCAACTACAACTGAGATGAGGTGTTTTAATTCGGCTTTTATAAGCTTTTTAATTATTTACTAGAATATTCTAGTAAAACCTCAATTTTTCTCGATATTTGTGGATGGCAACAGTAATTACGAGATATTTATGTATTAAATATTAAATGCATGCGCTCTTGTATTTTCGCTTTTCGGACGTAGCCAAATCGTCTGCGTTGCACGGAAAAATAAAGTAACTTTAATTACAATTCTAAATAAATAGCTAAATAAATACGAAATCCGTAACACTGCCCCTTTCCCAAGGACTGCACGTCCCGGGCAGTACATTCCCTGGACAGGAAACCAAACTTGACCTAAAGCATCAATGCAATAATAAACATTACATTACAGTAACAAAATAAACAATAATTGCAATAAGTAACTTTCAGCAGACCATATAATATAAGTCACCAAATGCAAATCAAGTACTATCAAATATTAAATACTATCAGATAATAAATACAAATCAAATATTATCAAATACAAAATATAAAAAGGACCATGGTCTTATACTATTTACATTACTATTTACAATTATATACATTACGTACTATGGCCATAGTAAGCAGCTAACCTGTCGTAATCCACGACTTTAGGCTTAGAGTTCGATGACTTACGAATCCGAACAATGGCGTCGTTCAGGCTGTTTAGGACTATGTACGGACCATCCCAAGGTGATTGTAGTCCTTTCCTATGAGTCGGATTCCACAATCACACCTTGTCTCCTTCGTTGAATCGATGTCCAATAGCTCTCGTAGCGTATCGGGTCTTCATCTTCTCCGTGCTAAGTTGATACACTCTCGAGCAAAATTTTGCATCACTTCGAACCGGGGCTGGAGTTCTTGGATGTATTTCTCAGGCGATGAAGGCGCATCCGGAGAGAGACTAAACAAAAGATCACAAGGGAGACGAAGGTCACAACCGAGGAGCATCTGAGATGGGGAATAGCTAGTCATCTCTTGGACAGCACTGTGGTAAGCCAGTAAAAATAGTGGTAACTTCTTCTTCTCAGGAATCTTCGTTCTTCTTCTCCTTCGTTGAAACGATGTTCTGTAGCTCTGGTGTCGTATCGGGTCTTCATCTTCTCCGTCGCCAGGTTGACTCGCTCTAGTGCAAAGTTGTGCATCACTTCAAACCGGCTCTGGAGATCTTGAATGTATTCCTCAGGCGATGAAGGCGCATCCCGAGGGCGACCAAACAAAAGATCACATGGCAGACGAAGGTCACGACCGAAGAGCATCTGAGATGGGGAATAGCCGGTAGTCTCTTGGACAGCACTGCGGCAAGCTAGTAGAAACAGCGGTAACTTCTTGTCCCAGTCCTGATGGAAACTACTAATGAGAGGTTATTGAGGGTGGTTCGAATAAACCTCTCTGCCATGCCGTCCGACTGGGGATGTAAAGGTGTCGTTTGGGTTTTGTCAATGACAAGTAGCTTGCAGAGTTCTTTGATTACTGCCGAGGTAAAATTCCATCCCTGATATGAATATAACTGAAGAGACACTCCGAACCTGGAAATCCAGTGCCGTATCATCATCTCTGCTGCTGTAACAGTCTCTTGATCAGGAATAGGATACGCTTCAGGCCACTTGATGAAGTAATCAGTGACAACGAGAATGCATTTTCTGCCATAAGCAGTTCGTGGCAGAGATCCTAAGATGTCAAAGGCGATACGTTCAAAAGGGGTTCCTACACTGCAACGTTGCAGCTTCCTTAGGCTGCGTTTCTTCGGTCCTTTGCGACCAGCAGAGGCATCGGAAGTTCGGCACCATTTTTGCATGTCATCCTTTGCCTTATTCCAGTAGCAGCGCTCACGAACGCTTTGCAAGGTCTTCATTATTCCAAAGTGACCTCCTGTAGGGCTGCTATGTAGTTCTTTAAGGATGTCCGGGATCTTGGGAGTAGCAGCTGCTATTGGAATGCCTTTCTATCATCCGATTCGAATTTCCGATAGAAGAAGCCGTTTCGAATATGGAGTGAGTCCCCAAAGAGTCCAATACTGTTTTGTCGTGGGACTAAAGCTTGAAATGTCCTGCCAGGTGAGTTCTCTGCTTGAGGTCTCCATTAAATCAATTATGGGTTTAATGTCATGGTCTTCCAGTTGGTCTTTTCTGACTTCTTTATCACTTCATGGGTCTGGATCAGCCGATGTTGATGTTGTAATTTGTAGTGCGATCGCATTCAGCAGTTGGTATTTAGCTTCGACCCTAGAACAATATCGGCAGTTTTCTGGGGCAAGGTCTTCTAGACAGGGCGTCAGCGTTTCCATGTGATGATCCCTTTCGATGACGGATAGCGATGTCATGTTCCTTACGGCTTTGACTATGGCGAGCAACTCTTTAATGGTGACACAGTAATTCCTATCCAGTTTAGACAGGCACTTGATCCAATAAGCCACTACACGTTCTTGGCCCTCTATTTCTTGGGACAAAACACAGACGACACTCTCATTACTCACGCCCGGGTCGAGAATAAATTGTCTGTCGAGAGGAGGCTACGTCAGGATTGGAGCAGATGTTAAAGCTTCCTTCAGGTTCTTAAATGCAACCTCACATTCTTTCGTCCACACGAACTTTTGCTTGCTCTCTGTCAGCTTGTGAAGGGGTCTTGCGATGGAAGAAAAATCCTTCACGAATCTCCTATAGTAGGTGCAAAGTCCTAGAAAGCTTCTCAGCTGGTGGACATTTTTGGGACGTCTCCAATCTTTAACTGCTGACACTTTTTCAGGATCCGTGCGCATACCTTCAGCAGACATGATATGTCCGAGGTAAGTCGCTTCCTGTCTGAATAATTTGTATTTAGAGGGATTGAACTTCAGATTGGCTTCTTTCAGTTTCTGAAGCACCTTTCTATGATTTTCCAGATGTTCTTAGAAACTCTTCCCGACGATGATGATATCATCCATCTATATCAGAGAGGCTTCGTAGGAAAGACTTTTTAAAACAGTCTCCATTAGGTGTTCGAATGTAGCCAACGCATTACATAGTCCAAACGGCATCACCTTGAACTGCCAAAGTCCTTGTACAGTGGTAAATGCGTCTTTTCTCGATCATCAGGATGTATTTCTACCTGTCAATATCCACTCTTTAAATCAAGTGTCGAGAACCACTTGCTTCCAGAAAGAGAGTCCAGAATGTCGTCAGTTCTAGGAAGAGGGTAACTGTCTTTCTTCGTAACTTCGTTCAACCGGCGATAGTCAACGAAAAATCTGGTTGAACCGTCTTTCTGCTTCACCACACGATGGGAGATGCCCAGCGAATCGCTGAAGGCTCGACGACATTGCTTCCTTGCATGTCCTTTAAAAGTGTTCGTACCTCTTCCTGTTTAGCAATCGGCGGACGTCTTGAATGTTACTTGAATGATGGATGATCACCAATATCGATTCTATGTTGAGTCAAAGTGGTTCGACTCACGTCAGAAGACAAGCGGGAGGAAACATCTTTAATGACACGCTCGGCAGCATTCCTTTCTTCACAGTTTAGTTGCAAATTCTGCAATAACTCCGATGTAATGCTCTCTGAAAACACGGTTTCTGAGATTTTACTCTTTCTTTCAACGCTGGTTACTGCAGTACATTCTGCAACCATTTCACCTTTCTTAATAACTCTCGCCTTGTCAATTACATTGGCAACTCTCACCAGGATAACGTGTCCTCGATAGGTCGATGAGTGCTGAAACTATTAGTATTCTTTTAGGGCTATTACAATTCTTGGGATATTCCATGACGTCGTAGCGGAAATTTCTATTTTCGACTATGGATCCAGGAAGTAAAATTTCTATTCTTGCCGGTACTGTATTTTCTTGAGAGATGGTTTTGTGGATAGACTTCACCCCTTCATCATTAATCTCGAATAAAGTTATGTCCTAAGAGGCAAAATGCAGTTCGTTATTTTTAAAGTCCAAGGAAAAATTATATTTCCTTAGAAAGTCCAATACAAGTATGCAAGGGTCTGTAATTTCTGCTACATATGGCGTGTGATGGTAAGCGGTACTTCCAAATGTGATGTTAACGTTTAATTTTCCTTCGATTTCGAACTTTTCGCCTGACACAGTCTGAAGAGTAACGCAGGGCGGCGTCCAGATGAGTTTGCTTTTCAGTTGTTTAGTCACATCTTTTCGAATGATGGTAGCATTGACTCCTGTATTGACGGTTACAAAAAACTCCACTAATGTGTCCCATGATGAAAAGTCCGTTATTGCCACCACTCACTGCAGAAACCTGAAGCGCTTTAAACTGGGGCTTTTCATTATCTGGGAACTTCCGCCCAGCGAGATGGCCACGAATTAGTTTCTCTCGTTCTTGATAGGCGCGGTCTTAACATCCGTGCCCTGGGGTGTTCTGCAGTTTCTTTGTATGTGCCCTTCAGCACCGCAGTCTCAGCACTTTACGGCCGCTTTCTTGTCACCAATATTCCATGTCAAGGCATTCACTTTTCTGGTTAAATCGTCTAGGCGAGTGGTCATTTGATCCACTGGTTCTCGTATGCGAGCAGCTCTGATTGGGTGGCGGTCTCTACGAGTGGCTTGCTGTGCTGCGTCGAATTTCAGGGCGTACACTAGAGCATTATTCAAGTCCTTCACATCAGCCATTCGCAGTGCTTTCTGTATTTCAGGAACGCGGATACCGTCGATGAAGTATTGCAGAGACAGGATTTCCTTTTTTTCTGTCGGGCATTCTGAACAGGCGAGGTGGGACAGCTTTTCAACATCCGTGGCGAGCTCCCGGAGTGCTTTCGTAGGCTTCTGTTGACGGCTTTTAACTGCAGCCTGCTGCAATCTTTTAACCACTTCTCTCCAAAACGCAATTCCAATGCGCCGGATATAGCTTCGAAATCTAGCCTTTTGTTTTCGGGAAGAGTGTGAAGGATATCCGCTGCGTCTGCTCTAAGACAAACGGCAAGATGCCAGGCCTTAACTTGGGAATCCCGTCCATTCGCATCCGTAACTATAGAAAATTTTCTTTTATACACTTGTCAAGTCTTTCCATCATATGTCGACAGCTTCTCAGGCATGGGTAGGAATGTAAAGCTATTCGAATTGCTTTCTGCCGTCGCTATGAATTTCCTTAAAGTATCAATTTCTTTTGCAACTGCGGAAACCTTGTCATCAATTTGGTATTAGACGACAAAAACTTTTTTTTTCGATTCGTTGTTCCACAACAGAAACTTCATCTTCTGCTTGTTCTTCGACAGAAGAAACTTTGTAATCGATTTGTTGTTCCACAGTCGAAATTCTCTCTTCTATTTGCTCTTTGACGGAAGAAACTTTTTCTTTAGTTTTTCCAACTTTATTTTCAACCGCGTCTATTCTTTCTTCCACAGCCTCGAATTAATTTTCCATTACGCAAGTAATTTCTCTTTTAATCACTTCTTGTCCTGCTTCAATCTTTTCTTGCCCAGCTTTCATCTCCTCTTTAACGGATTTCATTTCTTCTTGCCCTGCTTCAATCTTTTCTTGAACAGCCTTCATTTCATCTTTAACAGATTCCTGAACAGCTTTCATTTCATCTTAAACAGATTCCAGCTTTCAGCTCTTCTTTAAATGATGGTTGGCCAGCTTCCATCTTTTGTTGGAATGCAGCAAAAGCAGTGACGAGCTGTATCAATTGTTCTTCCATTGCTCTCGCGAATGGCATTCAGCTCCCACTTGTGACACCAAAACTTGCTGTAGCCAAAACTTGCTGCGTGCGTACGGGTTCGTAATAGATTGAATGTACAAGTCGTTAAAAAATTATTAAAATTTCTTTTCACACGAAATAAAACAAAATACTAAAATATTTCCTCAGAGATATTCGTACAATATCACAATATCTCAAACGTTAAACAGAATTCAATTCAGAACAGATAAAATTAATCCAGTCTCACAGCGAATTCGCTGCAATCAATCACAGCATGAAGTAAACAAACAGCAGTTCGCTTTAAACAGCTACAACTACAACTGAGATGAGGTGTTTTAATTCAGCTTTTTAATTATTTATTAGAATATTCTGCTAAAACCGCGATTTTTCTCGGCATTTGTGGATGGCAACAGTAATTACGAGATATTTATTTATTAAATGCATGCCCTCTTGTATTTTTACTTTTTCGACGTAGCTAAATCGTCTACGTTGCATGGGAAAATAAAGCAATTTTAATTACAATTCTAAATAAATACGAAATCCGTAACAATATAAAGGGTATGATATTCGAGTTTCTGGACAAGAGGTCCCACCTCGATCGAAACGTCAACGTTTTGAAATTATTTCTTTTTACGAATGAAGAGTTCACAAAATATTATATTAAAAACATTTCTCTGTTTGAGGTATGAACTCTTTTGTTAAGCCGCACTAAAATTGGAGACATATCAATGTTTTGGCACATTTAAGATCAATTTGAACACAAAATTTTTAACGTAGATATTTGCGAATTTTGGGATGATTTTTTTTTCATATATATTTTAAAATTATATTTAAGAAATAATATTAAAATATTCTTATTTTTCCATTTCATATTTTAAAGGGGCATTACTTCTCAGTTTGCCAGCTTGGGGATATTTTGATAATAAAAAATAAACAAGATAATAAATGCACAGATTTCAAAACACTTCTTAGCAGAAATAAAAAACTACCCCAATTGCTTTTAAATTAACTTCGTTTGCTTTTAATATTTTTTATACTTATGTAGTATCTCGTCGACAGTGAAAGACTGGAGGATATCCCACTAAAGTATCCTGAGGAATTCTGTACTACACTTCTGTCGGAAACTCTTACAATAAAACATTTATCAGTCTCTCTCTGTACAATCAACTAAATAGCATTCTTGCGGAAATATTCGACCTGATTTGTTTTTGAGATTTGTAAAAAAATCTTTTGTTGATTTCTATTAGACCCTTTGTTTTCTCAAAAGCTCTGTTTAGAACGTTATGAGTACAAACTTTCCACAAGTGATTGTTCCAATCTGTTACTGTTTTGTTAGTGACATTTACCTATTTTCACCTCCCCATCAACAAATGTTCATTCTTTCGACCAGCTGTAAATCAATTCGGTTACAAATGTTATTCTTCAGTCCTCGAACACCATTTTCCAAAATGCACGAAACAAATATAGCAATGACAGTTAATTTATATCTTTGTTAATGAAAACTAAAGGTGGCTTATCGAGAATCAATCGGGGTTACATCAAACGAAAGCACAGATGTTATGAGTGTGTTGTAACGTTGTGCTTTTCCATAACTGACACTAAATCGAGCTCCTTAGAGACAATTTCATGGTAATACATAAGTAAATTTTTTCTGCGCAGTATTTCAGAATATATAAATGTATATCAGTTTTCTCTATAAAACTCACATTACACTTTCCTTTTCTGAATTTTATTTTTTTAATTCTTCTGTTTTCTTGCTCTTCAAGAGTTGGTAGGAATTTTTTTTTAACTTGGATTTCAGAAGGTTTAGGAAGATTTCAAGACAAGATTTATAGACTTCAATTCCAAAAGATTAAAAAAAAAAAGAAAAAGTGACAGAATGAAAAAGTCTTCGTAATGCTAAAATAGAATAGACATGTTTTACAGGAAATTTGTGACGAATTTCTTAATTTTTAGAAGAAAACTAAAAACAAAATTATTTGAATTTTCTACCTTGATCCTAGAAGGTCTTTCTCTTAAGAGTGATTAATACCCCGTTCTCATGCCGATTTTTAATAACAGATGGCGCTACGAACGTTGAACGATAAAGAGTGAAATCTGCAAGACTACGTACAGCCTGGTTACTATGGCAACGATGCTTCCTTTCCTCTGTACTCGTTTGGCGGGAAAGTGAGTAAGCCATAAATTACATCCCCTTAGTTGAACAAAAGACCCGCTGTCATTTCTTCCGTCTGTGACTCAGACTGAAGGGTATGTTTTGACCAAGAATAGAACTTTTGTGTTGAATGAAAAATATCTGTGAGATAGATGCAGCAGTCACAATTCCTTTTCGCAAAATTTGTTCATCACGTTTTTCAGTTTTGAGTAATGTTTTATAATTTGCCGTTATTCTGTGGAAGAAAACAGTTTTTAAAAATACTAGATTTTTAATCATTTCGGTAATTTCATCGTGACATAAAAATTATAAATAAATGATTTTATACTTGATGACATGTGCGTATATATATATATATATATAGCATGCACATAATATTATAAATACGTGTAAGTACTTTACAAAGCTGTATATATATTTTTTACTTGTATTATAAAACCGTTATAACACTCCTAGCTACATTTTTTTGGTTCAAAAGTGGATAAATCATTATCGAATCTTTCTAGGACATGGAGAAATAGACTATGTATCCATGCACATAAATATAAGTAAAAAATACTATTCTTGATGGAATATCTTTGGCAGGAATATCAAGATGTAACGAAAATTAAAAATCAATTACTAACATGCATTTTATTACAAAAACACTAGCAGGACAAATTATTTGCACAAACTTACTGTGAAAATAATTTGCGACACATTATCCAAGTTCCGCTTTGAATGAAAACTACATAAAGTGTTAAGTGTTATAATGAACAATCAGTTTCAAGATTTCACTTGATACTGAAATGCATAAAATCAAATTGCATTTCTATGTATCAGGTTTATAAAGTACATGCTGATAATACATGATTAGGGGGAAGAAATTCATAAATTACAAAATTGAATATTATATTTTAGTAAAGTAAAATGATATGTATTATATATACATCCGGAAAAAACGATATACAATATATATGTGTATTTATATGTATTCATAATGAAAGTACTTGGCTTATTGATTTACTTTTGATTACTTGGATTAAAAAAAAATTGGCGACAAAAAAAGCCTAAATTGGAGACAAACTTTGTAGTTTTGTCGTCAATTTAGGCTAAACTTTCTTCAATAGAAAACTACTTATCACGATAACCCTTTTGCTTCCATCTCTTAATACATATTTGCATTCCCACTCATTTGGTTTTTAAAATTTTAAGGCAAGTTGATTAATTTTTGCTTACTAGTTTGATTTTTTAAATTTTTTTACTACAGTTTTTAACTTAAATTTTATGGATCATTACTTTAAATCTTCTTATGATTTTTTAAATTTGTTCTTGAATCTACTTTTGTTTTTACTTTTGTATTTGAAAAGAAAAGAGAGTGTAGGGGATATGTCTTCTAAAGTAAGCGTCTCGTTCAGATTAATTGTGTTCTTAGTCCATTTAAGGTAATTCCGATGGGCATTTCAGCACATTTCCTATACATGTGGAATTGGATCTCTGCATCTTTCAGCCTGGCTACTGCTTTCTCATGCATAGCGTTAGAGGCGAAAATGAGTCTCATTTCTTCAAGTGAAAGGGTGGTGTTATGACTAGACACTAATAACTCCCAACTACCCGTTGTGGAGCTGTGTCCTCAGGTTCGAAAACAAAAGTTACTTCCATTTCATACATATATATATTCTCAAAATGTTCAGTTACTTAAAAATGAATAAGCAATGAGATAAAAAATATGAAGGGGATTACTTACCCCTCTTTCCTTCTTTATTGAACAGATTTACTACGCATCACAGTTGGCGAAAATCGCCTTTCATTATTCATAATTTTACACAAGAGTAAAAAAGTCCGTCTTAACACTTCCGATTCATCAAGCGCTCTCCTTCCCCCCATGGCACCAGTTCGTCCGTCTCTTTAGCATAAACATAAACATTTTATTTGTGGACGACTAATGCCATCTATTGGGGAAAAGTTGAGCCGAACATGTAAATGTAATATCCTCCCACCATTGATTTAGTGGTAACAAATCAATTACAAAGTGAGATATCAAAAACTCAACTTACCATTGCATTATACAATTACTTACAACATGGAACCTGGAAAATTAGCAATCCCCTACTATCTATATGAAAAGATACAAAATTTAAAGAAAATTAATAAGTGTACATAAAACCTTTTCCAGTAGCAACAACAATATATGAAAAAAATGAAGAAAATGTTTAAAAAGTCTAGAGTTCAGTGTTTTAGTCTTTGGATAAATTTAGTCTTTGCACAGTCTTTATTCGTCGGCCAAATCTAGAAAGTCTTTCAGGAATGGCCTGCACAATCGGATCTTCTTCTGAAATCTCTAATGGGTACAGTTTCCTTATAGGACGCACCAAAATTCCGATTTTCGTTTTTACTTGGGCTACCCGAGGGCAACCATCTCTGCTGGGGAAAATCTTTTCCACTCTGGCCAAAGGCCAATGCTGCCGTTTAACATTATCTTGGCCAACCAGTACTACGTCACCGATTTTTAGAGATCGACTCTTCTCACCGGCCCTCTGAACTAGCTGGCCCAGGTATTCTTTCCGGAAACGAGTTCGTAATTCATCACGCAACTTTTGACAATGTTTGAATCGTAATTGAAGTTTTTCTCGATCAATTGTGTCAAGATCAGGTATTCCTATATCTGAAATGTCCTGTAAAAACATGGACGGGGTAAGTGGCACGAGATCACATGAACTATCCGAAATATATGTAAGAGGCCTACTGTTGATTTGTGCCTCCACATCGCATAAAATGGTCGATAATTCTTCGTATTTCACAGAAGAGTTTCCTAATACTCGTAACAGAAGTGATTTGACAGATCGAATAAGTCGCTCCCACCAACCGCCCCACCAAGCAGCGGCTGGGGGAATGAACTTCCAAATCAGAGGTTTCACATCTGTAGTAGAAAGTTGTATTGTATGCCAATTTAAACTTTTCAACGCACTGTCCGCTCCTGCGAAATTGGTGCCGTTGTCTGTGTAGATGGTAGACGGTCGTCCTCGTCTTGCAATAAATCGTCTTAACGCTTGTAAAAAAGTACTTGTGCTTAGAGATACGACTAGTTCTAGATGCACTGCCCTGTAGACAGCGCAAGTAAACAAGACGATCCATACTTTAGATCTGTTCTTTAAGAACAGAGGTCCACAGAGATCGATACCAACGACCTCAAAAGTGGCTGCATCACGAACACGGTCCAAAGGTAGATGGATTGGGGGAGTCGTGTATGCTTTCGAATTAAATCTCTTACAAATAATACATTTGGTTATAACACTTCTAATGGCTCTTCTAGCTGAGATTACAAAATATTTCTCTCTTAATTTTGCTGCCAGAATGTTCATTCCAGCATGGCAATTTTTTCTATGAAGTTCTGTTATTAAACATGTGACTAAATGGCTTTTGGAGGGGAGCAGAATAGGGTAGCGAAAATCAAATTCTTCCCCTCTTTCAATAATTTTAGTTTTAACTCTTATTAACCCTTCGTCGTCCTTAAGGATCACTAGACCTTTACAGCTATTTTCAATTTGTCCAAAGCTATTAAGTTGAACAACTTTCCAAAGATGTTTTTCTGCCTTTTCAATTTCCATGACTGAAAGGATATTTTTCCTCGAAACTGTCCGTTTGCGAGCATTGTTCACAAATCTTATCATCCAGCCCAAAATTCGAACAATCTTTGAAAACTGAGAAAACTTACAGTACCAGTTATTTGTTTCTGAAGTTACACTGAGACTGGTCAAACTGACACATTTCTTTCGTTCTTCTCTTACTGCTTCTTCATCTGTCTGACCCGTTAATGCAGGCCAGTATACCTCCTCTTTATGCAACCATTCTGGTCCCTCCCACCATCTCGATTCTAACAGTTGACGCGGACTACATCCTCGTGATGGGAGGTCCGCAGCATTTAACTCGCCTGGAATATAATGCCATTGATGTGGATCTGTTAATTTACAGATTTCCCTAACCCTATTTCCGACGAAGGTTCCCCATTCGTCGTTTCTTCGTATCCACGCTAGTGCTGTAGTAGAGTCTGTCCAGTAATATACCGGGATATCAGAAAGAGCAAGTGCTTCTAAAATCATTACAGAAAGTCGTGCTCCCAACAAAAACGGACTACAGGTAGCCCCATATACTACTCTATTGTGTTGAAACTCTTGAATATGATTTTCATTTCTCCACCACAAAAACCTTAGATAATCTCGGTCTTCCGGTTTAACCTCTATTTGTAGAAAAGCCCTTTTTATGTCCGAAACAACTCCTATAGCCTTTTCCCTAAACCTCACCACGATAGCTGGTATTTGTTCGATGAGATTCGGACCCTTTAAAAGACAGTCGTTGAGAGACGGGTTTCGACCTATTTTACAAGATGCGTCGAAAACCGGCCTAATTTTTGTAGTTAGACTATTTACTTTGATTACAGGGTGATGGGGAAGGAAGTGCTCTTTTATGTCTGTTCTCTCTCTTGGTACTTCTTCTATCACACCTTCTTCTAACCATTCTGAAAAAACCTTATCGTAATCATCCAATTTATTCAAAGTCTTTAGTTTCTTGGTAGTACTCAGCAGTCTCCTTTCCGCAATATGTCGATTAGAAGGAATATCTGGTCTATTATTATGAACCTATGGAAGACTCACTCTGTAACGACCATCAACGTTTTGTTTTACTTCTTCCAGGAAGATTTCATAAGCTAATTCTTCCTCTTTTTTCTTGGATAATGTCTCCACTGGATCCATAATTCCAATGGTCTCCAACTTCCAAAGCTCTTGTACTTTCATTTCCCCAATAACTAAGTTGCTTTTAAAGGTTTGTGTGTACACGGGTAAAGCGGTTTGGGCGGAATTCTCAACCGGACCACAAACTGTCCAACCTAATTTAGTTTCTACTGCCGTAAGGCCTCCCTGCAACTGCTTGATTCTTCCTGTCAAAAGTCGACCATATACATCACTTCCTATTAATAACTCGATTTTTGTGGGACCTGCCCCTAGATCGGATAACCAAATTTTATTCTGTTTAAGTTCAGTTAGCAGTAAGTTTTTGGGAACACGAGGAACATTACCACAAATAATTTCTTGATCCAGAAATTCTAGTTCAAGAATCTCTTTTGAATTTGGACTACAAAGTCGAATATGGAATTTCTGATGAGGCTTTGCCTCAATGTAGGCTCCTCCGAATAAAGTATGTGCTAAACTTTCAGTGGAAACAGGTTTCAAATTTAAATCCTTGGCAGTAGAACTCAGGATATAACTTTTTTGAGAGCCGGTATCTAACAACACTCGAACCCTCTTTGTTTCATCACCTATAATATTTACTTCTAATGTCATAAGAGCTATATCTGGGGAACACTCATTTGTTATTGTACTCTGCAACACCTCGGGGGAATCACCCGTTTTCTCACTTCCCTTTTCCCTATCCTTGTGATGTGCTAACTGAGGACAAAGCATCACTAAGTGATCTTTAGAACAAACATAACAACATATTTTACTGTTACAAAATTTCGCAATATGACCAGGGCGGAAACACTTTAGACAACACCTTTTTTCTTTAACTATAGCAATTTTTTCTTTTAAAGGTAAAGAACGTACTTTTAGACAATCTTTACTTTCATGAATTTTGTCGCAGAAGACGCATTTAACCTCTTTTCCCACAAAAAAACCCGCTGTCGTTGGAACGCGTTTCTCATTTTTCTTAATTTTATCCCTTGCTGAATCTGCAGAATTTAAGCTACGAAAACTTTTGCGAGCTAATAACACGCGCTCATCATTTTCTACTTCCTTGTGTAAAAATTTCATCAGCTGCGCGAGACGCATAGTCTGGCTCGATGCGTGGAATGCTTCGTCAGATGTTTCCACTCCCAGGTCTTCTGACCTACTTGAACTCCTGTGCCATGCCTTCAAAAGATCTTCAGACAAGCACGATTCGATAAGTGGAAAAAGCCACTGAGCGTTATTATCGGGATTAACGCCCATGGTTTCCAATGCTCTTAAATGCGCTTCCAACTTATCGACCAATTTGCTAAGCGGTAACTTTTCCTTTTGATTTCCTACATTCTGTATTACTAATTTCAATAATTCCCTTACGTAAACTTCCGTCAACAGTTCCACATTGCCAAATCTTTTTCTTAATGCAGAAATTGCCTTTTCATAATTTTCGCTAGTAATCGGATAACTATCAATAAACTCTTTAGCTCGACTACCCGGCAACATAGATTGTGATAAATAATGAAATTTTTCACAATCATTTAAGTCTTCGTTTTCATGGATTTCTTTAAATTGTGCCCAAAAAGGCAAATAATTCAAGAGTTCACCATCGAATTTCCTTAAGACAATTTTCGGAAGTTTCATTTTCTTTTTCTTATCATCTCCGCTAGATGATTCTGATTTAACTTGACCTAACGAATCATTAATACCTAACTTCTGATTTACTAATCTTCTGATAGTAATAAATATATCAGAATATTCTTCCGCTTTTTCGGATTCGGTATTTAATACACTCTCTGTCACTGTCTCATCTTCTAATAGAATGTTTAAAATTTCTTCCTTACACTCGTTTAATTCGCTATTTAATTTTTCTAGTTTCGCGAATTTATCATTTAAAATCCCGTGGTCTGCTTTATCCTTTTCAATTTCTTCATTTAGAATCGTAACAGTTTTTGTAAACGAAGTTCTCAACAGACCACGTTTTTTACATATCTTATCCATTTCCTATACTAAATTCTTCTCATATAATAACAAAATAAATATCGCAAATGTCCAAATAAAAACTACAATATCCTGGCTGGCTCGCCGCTTGTTATGACTAGACACTAATAACTCCCAACTACCCGTTGTGGAGCTGTGTCCTCAGGTTCGAAAACAAAAGTTACTTCCATTTCATACATATATATATTCTCAAAATGTTCAGTTACTTAAAAATGAATAAGCAATGAAATAAAAAATATGAAGGGGATTACTTACCCCTCTTTCCTTCTTTATTGAACAGATTTACTACGCATCACAGTTGGCGAAAATCGCCTTTCATTATTCATAATTTTACACAAGAGTAAAAAAGTCCGTCTTAACACTTCCGATTCATCAAGCGCTCCCCTTCCCCCCCATGGCACCAGTTCGTCCGTCTCTTTAGCATAAACATAAACATTTTATTTGTGGACGACTAATGCCATCTATTGGGGAAAAGTTGAGCCGAACATGTAAATGTAATAGGTGGTGACATCAGTTTCAATATTACATGGCAGAAAATTGGTTTGGTATCCTTTAAGGAAATGTCATGGTGAGGGCAGATGACAGGAAACAGAAATTTAGACATCACATGAAATGCAGTTTTATTCTCTGAAAAAA
>KK118339.1:870406-883507 GCA_000611955.2 Stegodyphus mimosarum | reverse complement strand
TATATATATATATATATATATATATTTTACATTATCCCATTATATGAATAAACATTACATTTAACAAGCATTTTCTGTGCAAAAAGAACACTGGTATCATTTACAGAATAATTCATCATAAAATAAAACACAGTGTCAATCAATAACTCCGTTACACAACAGTGGTCTACCATTTCATTATCACACATTTCTATTTGTTATCAGCTTCAAAAACATGAACTGACTATAAGTAACTGTCCCCCTGCACACATATTTTCTCTTTTTTATATGCATTCTTCTTCCCTTTACTGTCAGAATTCATAGACTATTCTCAGCATCACATATCTGTAATTGCTGATGATCTGAAAGAAGTCTCTTAACAATACAATAGTCCATACATGGAAGAACAACATACAAATTTACAAAACAATAAATAGGCTCAGCGAACTCTCTACCTGCCACAATAAATTTCCAGAAAAGAAATACTTTAAAACTTGTGTTGATTACCTAGGCTTGGGATGAGAATTAAATGCATTTTGTAAAGTTATAAAAAATGCTAGAATTTTAAAAGAATATTACTTGCTCCCCCCCTTTTAAATTTTTACTTCTTTCAAAAATAGCATTTAGTCACTTGATTCATTTCGATATGTTCTGAACAGCTTTCAAGTAACCCATTTATAATCCCAACTTGTTTTTAATAATCTTGTATTTTTACTTAATCTTATTCCAGAAACTTGAAAATATAAATTATATCATACTGATGTAACAGGAGAAGTCAAAGTTCCAAATTTTAAAACATTTTGCAAATATATATAAAAATTTAAAAACATATTTAAAATTTTTTTAAAATCTTAATATCCATTTACTAAAATTAAAAACTAGCTCAAAAAGAAATTTCAATCTGAAAAATGTCTTTTTGCATTTATTTTGAGTGTACAGTGGTACGAATAGGAAAATGTCAAAGTATTGAAAAGCACATTAATGTCTGAAAAAAAGAATTACTATTTGAATGAAATTTTTAAAAGAAATATATAAAGAAGTTTTCAATCTTTATATTATTGCAGAACTATATTATTGCAGTAGCAATATATTTTGCTTCTAACTAGTGTACAGAAGTATTATAAATTTTGCACTTGACACACCATATGGCGTTAGAAACATTTTATTTTTAAATTAATAGTATAAAATGTTAAACAATTACAACTTTTAACAAGGTATTAGTAAAGAAATAGACCACATGCAAAAACTTATTTATTGATTACCAAAGTTTGACTATATCCAAAAGATTATTTATTTATCAATAATTTTGCAAGTTCAAGAAAGCATAAACATACATTCAACAATTCATCTTATTTTTTTTTAAGTCTTTCATAACATGTGCTTTACTCAAATTTTACCTGCTACTTTCAAATGAAAAATACAGTTCAGTCCTTTGATGATTATTCTGCCTATTTGTACAGTATTAAATGTTAATACCAATGTATAAGACTTCATAAATGAATATAGTTGCACATAGCCAAAAAAATTATCAATTTCTTACATATTTCTTTAACAAAACTCTTAATTTCGGAAATGATCTCTCACAACACAAAAAGCTTGAACATCATAAAAACAATATTGAACAATCCACAATTAGCACAACTTAAATTTGTTTACATATTTATAGTGCTAAACATTTAGGAAATTCATATAAAATATCAATTTCATTAAATGAAGAATTCATTTGTTTACATTATTACTGTCTGACCACATATTCTAGATTTATGTAAACATCCAGTTTGGAGCCAGAAGTGGCTATCTATCAATGATGTAGGGATGAGGTCAGTAGCCCGGTAGTTTAGTAAAAGGCTCCCCTTCGATTTCCGAGAGGGAAAAGTACTTGCACTTTTCACCCACACCCCTTCAGTTAAACTGGCCCATCTTGGCTCTCAGACAAACTACTCTCACTAGTGTGGTTAGACAGGAGTTGAGAATTTTTTTGAATAATTTATCTTTTTATGAAGAGAAATGAGATGTATTTAAAAGACAAGAATAATTTATGTTATGGTTTACTTTAAGTTTTGTTGCTATTTTTTTTTTTTTTTTATTTACATATAATGTAAATTAGTTTAGTGATTATATTTAACATGAAAACAAAAGTGATAATTAAGTGTGGCTGAAAAATTTCAGCATTCATATGAGTGGTTTGGATGGTAATATATTTCTACATTCAAAAGAAAGTATTTTTTTACAACAACAAAAGAAAGTGTCTTAGCACTGATTTTTAATTAAAATATTAACATTTACAATCTAAAATGGATTTAAATTCTTAAAAATACCTGCTAAATTAAGTTACTTTCATTCAACACTGTTAAGCAGATTCAAAGCATGTCTACTTCATTATAGAATTTATGAACATGTTTCTTGACAGAAAATTGAATTTTATGTACAAATTAAAAATGATATATGTACAAAATATTTTCATTAGTACACATTTTCAAGAACACATTTAACTTTGATAACTAATTTTAATTACAATCTGAAATATGCACACTACTTCATACATGTAAAAGAATTTCTTCTCTATTATAGCATATAAATAATCAATATGTAATGATATTTATAGCTATATACGATACAATGATATAATTGTTACTGAACATTTAAAACTTTCTTTACAGCTAAAACTACATCATGTGCTTGAGGTATTGTAAGCGGTTCTAAGCTTTTTGTGTAGGGCATTGGTACATCTGCCCCAGTAACGCGTACCACTGGTGAATCCAAATAATCAAATGCAGGACCTGTAACAATTATATTAATTTGAGATGATAGATACTACAATACCTTAAATACTAGACTAACAATTGCTTGCAAACAGATTGAAAGATAGTATTCAACTAAAGAGTAGTCATATAAATAATTAATGAAATTAATATTTTTCAAAAACAGTGTAAAACTTTTTCTAATAATTAGAGTATACAGCAATTTTCTCAAATATTTTATAAAAACGTGTTCTACGATAAATACACTTACTTTCTATAACACGTGCACATATTTCTGAACCAATACCACACTGTGGCCAGCCTTGTTCAACAGTTACCAAATTATGAGTTTTCATAACAGATTCCAATATACATTTTTCATCTAAAGGTCGTAAACTTCGAAGATTAATCACCTAAAATTGAAATACTCTTGAAAATTTTAAAATGATACAATCATCTGCATACAATACTTGAAAACAGCATTATGTTATTGCAGATAGTTTTAAGATTTATAACAGATATATAATTTAAAGATTAGAGCCCACTAGTACCACCAATAAGTGTCAATTAGTAAATATATTAAAATATTTTGCAACCAAATCCACAAGTGTAGTATTCTTAAAATACTTTGAAAATAAAATTAACCTCAAATAATCAGTAAATTATCCTTTAGATGACATTGAAAGTTAAAAAAATTTCATATTTTTGGGCATTTACAAATTTTTATCATTATACTTGGAGCACATTTTTTAGTTGAAGCTTTAGTGATATACATATATTTAGTTTAAGTTTACACATTACCCATATCTTAATAACATTGATTCCTTTTACTAATAATTTTATTCTATATTCTTGATCAATAGTCATGACAGAGCTTTGATTATTCAGATCTCCAGCTGTCGAACTCGCTTATTCTCCTTTTGAGATCTTGTAAACCTATATATTTTTAATTTTTTTATCAATTTAAGTAATTACAAAAAGGTAAATAATATAATATATATATTTAACAACTATAAAATTAATTTAAATGAATGTGTATGACATATTTATTAACTAATAATAAAAAAATGTGTAAGCCAATAAATATCTCATGTGTATTCAAATTCATTTAACCCATTAATGCTCAAATTAATTCTTCTTCGCATAATTAGCTAAAATCATAGATTTATTTAAGTTTTATCCAAAAAATAATAATGATGTATTTAAATTTTATCAAAAATATAGTGCCCTAATATAGAATGCTCTAATATGATACATTTTTTTCAGATAACGGGTGATAAAGCAAATTCTAATGCAGCATTTCTCAAACTGCAGTCTTGAAAGCCTGCCTCGTTACCTTGTGCCTCCTAAATCTCCAAAAAAAGATGAAAAATAAAATTCAAGTTAACAGTGTATACTAACACTATCTAATCAAAATTTCTGAATTTGGAAATTATACATGGCATTACCTACCACTTTTCCAATACTAACATTTAATCAAATTTATTACCAGTTACCCTACTTATAGATTTCCCACCCTAGTTTTAGCAGAAAAGGAGGGATTTAAAAACTATGATCATGATGGTTCTCACCATTTTTCTCAGCACATCTGGTGTCACTAGGCTCAGCACCAGTGAAAATGGAATACAGTGAACCGTACCATTAAGCTTTAAAAATTGTAATTAAGCTTTCTTCTACATATATGCATGAGAAAAGATTTTCTTCACCGGTTCGAAATCGAATTGATTGTATATACTGACTGATCTCAGCCTTAAGCGTACCAGCATATATCCAAACACAGAATGGCTGTGTAAGATTCAACAGGCTCATCCATCCCATTAATGTGCTTACCAACATTTACTTAATTTTTAGTTAATAAAATTACCAAATATACTCTAATTATATACTATTCTAAAATTATTAAAAATGAATATGAGGTTTTTCTTTTAATTACTTAATACTGACATAAAATGAATTTTAATTAATTATTTTTTAGAATATAAATATATTGGTTGTAACATATGCTAAAAAAATTTCTTTTGAAGAGGCAAGAATAAGATGATCTATTAAACATATTTATAAAATTAACATAATTAATAGTACTATATAGTTTCTAAAAATAGTCCCAGACTGAAAAAAGTTTGGGAAATATTGCTCCAATAAAATGAGGAAGAAATTAATAATATGGAATAATGCGTAAAGAGACTACTTTATTAATACTCAGATACATTAAAAAGCATTAAAAACAGGTTACTTTATTCAAATAAGTGGCAAATATATCATATATAGATTCATTATCAGAATATGTAATATTCATGCCACTTATAGATAACAGCTGTTAGAAAAGTCTTGAATATGTTGAAAATTACCGATACTTTCCAAAAAAAGTCACCTTAAATAAGCTTTAAAAAAAGCGAAACTACCTTTGGAATTCTCCTGGAAACAAATGATTTGATTCCCTTGTATACATTCCTACTGATGAATAATGGGAATTTTATATAACAAAAAAGGTATCTGAATAATTGTGTATATTCAATAAAAATGTAGAAGTTATGCTTGTCAATGCAATGAACCATTTCTTCAACAACTAAATCTTATGTTTCGGTAATAATTTTTAAAACATATTATCTGAGCAAGTCCTTTAAATTCAGATTCTAGTTTTCACTTTTGTTTTCATATTTTAAGTCTTTTTCAACATTTTATGAATAAATCGGATACATTCATGTTCTCTTAATTATTTCTACATTACGAGTGAATTCTTTTACACACAGTTATTATCAAAGAAGTGGTTTCAATAATTTATATACTTGGTGAAAGAAATCATATGCATGTATTCCGATATCCCATGGCTTGATAATATAGATCAATATTTCTCAATCTGAGGTACATGTAACCTCATGGGTACATGGAAAAAAGATTTAACGGTGGATATTGATAGATTGAACATAAAAAATAAGATAAAAAAGTTGCTGTAACAAATAGCATTTCCAATCCAAATTATATTCCATAAAGAACAAATTATTAAATTGAATCCAAAATAAACTTAATTTAGAAGGATGTGAATACTTTAGATTCAGTTTAGGCATATATTTTATCTGCAGGATCAGTACCTGTCGAGATAAATACGACTCCCAGCCAACACCTGACAATAATGGCTATATTTCAATAATTCTTTCACAAAGTGGACAGGCAATTTGGCCCTGTTTTTCTTCATTAAAATGTTATTTCTGCAAAGAATCTGGGATAATACCAGTGTTAGTCATCACATTGGCTGCAATCTGTCCATTTCTTTGTCTCAGTGTTGCTAACCATAATATAAATATAATATTATATTTATATTATGGTATATAATAATTCAAATTTCAGAGAAATTAATTATTATATATAATAATTAAAATTTCAGAGAAGATATAGAACATTACAATTTAATTTTATATTATCAATAGGTAAATTCAGAATATTTACAAATTATAACAACCTACTCTAAAATATTACATGAAATCATAACTTGAGAAACTACTCACACCAGCATCTAGCAATCAATAGTCGAATAGCTTCACAATAAATCTTCCTGTGGGTTAATAGGGGGATTCATTAAACTATTACGCCTAAGAAATGCTAAGGGGTTTCACTAGATGTGTAAGTGCAAACTAAAGTTCAGTACATAGGTCTCATTCCTTAATGATTGTAGGCTCATTTTCAAGAATTTTTGCATAATGTTTTATCTGTAAATATAAACTTCATAGAATATTTAACAGCCCATGAAGTTTATATTTTTATTGTG
This sequence comes from Stegodyphus mimosarum, assembly GCA_000611955.2. NCBI lineage: Eukaryota > Metazoa > Arthropoda > Arachnida > Araneae > Eresidae > Stegodyphus > Stegodyphus mimosarum. The sequence continues at coordinate 877,024 of KK118339.1, read as the reverse complement.
CAATTAAAATCCTTTTTTTTAATAATATTTATAGTTTTCACAAATAAAAATCTCAGAAAATAAGTCCACAATCATTTGAAGAGAAGTTCGTGTTTTATAAAAAACTGCTTCAACAGGACATGGTGAAATAATTCTTAAATTACATAACTAAAATTAAAATTAAACAAATTTATTATCAATTATTGTACCACAGAATACCCAGTTATATTAATTTTTATAAAATGTACCATAATTAATTTACTGGTCACATTATAACAGGCTTCAATAACGTTGGCAACATTGTTTTGCCTCTCTATTCCCTCCATCACAATATTGTTTTTAATCAGTTTCTAGCTCGCTCTCAAAGTGAATAGTGCCTTAGTTTTATGGTTAGTATTGTATCTAGTCTATTAGTATAATTAGTCTTGTTTTATAATTAGTACTGTAGTATTTTTTTCAATATGGATCAATGGTTAAAATTTGATACCAGTACGAAAAGAAAAATTACTGAAGCCATTCAATCATCAAGTACCAATTTCTTTTTAGAAGCAACCTAAGGAAGGGTGAGACACATTACTGAAATGAAGCTCCTGATTCCAATTTCTCAACCAGGAAAAGTGAGAAAATATTACTAAGAATATTTGTCATATATGTATTCCCATTCGTAATTACTAAGAAACTCTTTAGACCTGAATGTGTTATTTGTAGAAAAGTACTGTCTAACAGCAGTATGAAGCTCTCACTACATATACATCATTTGCAAACCAACACTCAGATTTTAAAGCCAAAATCTGACTTTTTTTTAAATATTTGTTTGGAAATAATAGTAAGTGCAATATAGTTATGAACTTATCTTCTGGTTGTTTCAATGAAGATGCTGCTGAAGCTTCCTACTACAACAGTTACCATATAGCATACCTTGCATACGAGTCCGATACATTTTAGAAATTAAACTAACTACATTTGTTCTTTTAAGACAGCACAGTAACTATATTCCAAGTTACCAACAAAGTAGAATCTTTTGCTAAAAAAACAGAATCTTGGAAGTTATGTATTGGGAATAATTAACTTGAAGCTTTTGAAACACTGCACAATTTTCCCTTTGAAACAGATCTTTGTGTCTCTCAAGAAATTAAGAAACAAATTCTGCTACATCTAAATGATCTGAAGGCAGCTTTTGAAATATATTTTCCCAGATGCTTCATTTAAAACTGGAATTTGAAAAGAAATCTCCCAACTTATTCTGGACTGACATGAAAGAAGAATATCCTGAATATTCAACAAGGCAATCATTACTCTACTACTGTTTACAAACAGCACATTACATTAGCAGTGAGGACTTTCTCATCATACATTTGCTTAAGTACAGGAATAAATTTTTGAATTTTAGACTATATTTGTCATCTTGCTACTGAGCAGCCTCAAGCTTTCCATTAAAAGTTCTATATATATATATATCTTTTTAAATTTAACTGAATGTGCAGGTATATCATCTTCACATTTGCCTAATGACCTGATGATCAATGGTCAGGCATTTGATAAATAAAAATCTTCACATAAGTGAGGAAGAGGCTTGCTTTGTTTTGTCATGCTCGTTTAGAGACAGTGACAATTGCAATTTGCATGGAATGAATTTTAGCCACTTTGACAAAATTTGCAAAACTGTTAGCTAAAGAACCTAAATCTAAAGATCAAGGTTAACCCTAGTTGATTTTTTTAGACTTTATTAGAAGGCATCATACACATGTTCTATTTATTCTTCAGATAGTTATGCAGAATGTTTATTTTTGTACAAACAGCATATGTTATAAATAGCTCTTCAATGTAAATATAGCCATTTTATCTACTGATTCACAGAGACACAATGACTGCCTAGATCACAGCAAAAATACTGGGAAAATACTTCATATCTGTATTATACACATATTTCTTCAAATTTCATTTCAAAATTTTTTTTTTTTTAACTTTTCAAATAGTATACTTCTTTTATAATAATCCTGTACATCGAACTTATCATTATATGCTTTTGCCTATCTGCTCAGTTCATTATTTTTGTGTGGCACAGCAATAACCTTTAGTTTCCTTTAAAAATAGGTACATATTGATACATGAGTAGCTGCCGAGAACAAATTTATTAACCTGTAAATTAAATGTTAAACATTTAGGAAAGTAAAATATTAATAGTTGCATATAATAGCCTAAATAATTTACCTCACAATCTATGCCACTGCTAGATAATTCTTTAGCAGCTTCTAAACAAGTTCCTACTGCTTTTGAATGTGCAACTAAAGTTAAAAATACTGGGAAAATACTTCATATCTGTATTATACACATATTTCTTCAAATTTCATTTCAAAATTTTTTTTTTTTAACTTTTCAAATAGTATACTTCTTTTATAATAATCCTGTACATCGAACTTATCATTATATGCTTCTGCCTCTCTGCTCAGTTCATTATTTTTGTGTGGCACAGCAATAACCTTTAGTTTCCTTTAAAAATAGGTACATATTGATACATGAGTAGCTGCCGAGAACAAATTTATTAACCTGTAAATTAAATGTTAAACATTTAGGAAAGTAAAATATTTATAGTTGCATATAATAGCCTAAATAATTTACCTCACAATCTATGCCACTGCTAGATAATTCTTTAGCAGCTTCTAAACATGTTCCTACTGCTTTTGAATGTGCAACTAAAGTTATATGCTGACCTAAAAAATATAAAAATATATAATGTAAAAAAAATAATTTTAATACAGTTAAAAAAATATTTTAGTGTTTTTATCAACAGAATATTTCACAGAACAATAGTGAACAGTGTATAAAGTAATTATTTTTCTTTCTAGGTTATTGATTCAAAAATTAATTCTATCATTATTATGATTTTATATAATTTAGGAACATTTTATAGTTACAAGTTATGTATTATTTAATTAAACTAGCCATTATGCCTAAGTGATACTATGAATCAAATTAATTTTAATATTTAACAAAAATAACAAAACAAAAAAAAAAAAGGCTAACCTACTGAAGTATACTTTTCAGCAGAAGAAATTTTCAATATTAATCAATATTAAAGTATGTTTTTCAGTTATGTTTGTTTACAGCTTACACAATATTGTAGAATCTCCACTCATATGAGTAACACATTTTAAAACATAATTAAATGGCATCATGGATAATATGAAACATTATATATCTGGAGCGACCAAATTTCCTATCAGTAGGAGTCTCATATTACAGTCCAGAAATTTCTGAACTCTAATGTGGGTGCCCTACAAATAGGAATAATAAGATATTTATATTGTTTTAAAAACAGTGAAACAATTTTTAAATGTAAAAGAGTTAAAGTGAGTTCAAGAATTTCACACATTTTTTATATGTTTAATTTTATTCATAAAGATTAAAACAATTAGTGTTTTATACAATTAAAACAATTAGTTTTATACAAAAAAAAGTATGTTTTTTTTAATACTGTACTGAATTCCCCCTCCCCCAGATACCCAAGCACTATCCATTCCCATCTGATTATAAGATTTTAATACAAGTGAAATCAAAAGGCACACTAGTCTTTATAGTTATATAAAAACTTTCCATTTAAATGAAGAACAATATGGCAATTTTATAAGAAAATGGGAAGCTGTGATTTTCTTTAATTTTAATCTGTCCGCAATTCTGTGGAATAAAATTGAGAAGACAGCAAATTCTGTAGTATTCAACTTATAAAAAGAAAAAAAAACTCTCAGCTTACCAGAGTTTTGGGGCAAAAAAAAAATAGTTTAGTTTCCACAAGCAACATACAAAAATAACAACTCAGCTAAAATAATTAAACTCAATTACATAAAATCTGAATCCTTATATATATATAATTTCCCCCCCTATTGTGAATTGTGGCAAGTAGGGTACAAGTAGAGTTACCCAGAAAGATCCGTTGTTGCTTGATGATTTTTCACAGCAAGTTACTAATTACTTGTCTCTTCCAGGACTTACTTTCTAAAATTAGAAGTGCCAGAGCCGTACGAAAGACTTTCAGGAAGAAAGGAAATGATAAATAAATAAAATTACTAATAATGAAGTAATTGAATTAAATTTACAAAAAATGTCAAGAGATAAATAGAAATTTAATAAGTTATTAAATTGGTTGTAAATAAATAAAAAATAAATTATCAGACCTTGTCTTATTTTGGGCTCTGACCGAAAATACAGTTCCACTCAGTAGCTAAGAAGTACCTCAGCCAATCTCCGTTTGAATTTAAGCCCTGATTATGCATATAATGTACTATTTCAAGGAATGATAGATACAAAAACCATAATTTTTTTCAGCACAGCAATAAAAAATAATAAAATGATTAAAGTGTCACAAAGGATTATAGTGAGGATTATAGAAACAGTGTCAGGATATGGTAGGAAATTTTAACGGAAAAGTGTAGGTTTGAAAATAAAGAGGGAAAAGTCTAAGACCTTCTGATGTGATGCTCTGTCAATATAATACTAGACGTCAAGTAGAAATTTTCCCTGAATATGATCCAATAACAACGTGAAAATATACCGATGACTCCTCTATGCGAGTAACAGTGGTGGTCTCCTGCATTTGGTTATATTGTCCAAAAAGTGTACAGGAGCTCTGCAGTAGGAAGAAGTCACTAGCATGGCATGTGCACGAACATGATGCATGGTCGTGCAAGTGATGCCTTTTAGCCCCTTCAGGAAAGAAAAATTAACCCATTCTCATAAATTCACTGCATTTCCTGGAAACTAAGCCTTTAACGTGTGGGTGGGGACATTTCTTACCTCAAAAGTCTCAACCTCTGCCCATAGTTTGTGTCCAAGGAAAAGACAAATGCATCCAGAAGTTAGAATCGATTTTTAAGGCATACTTATTATTAAAATAAAATCTGTTTGTTGAAATTGTGGTCAACCTACATAAAACAAGTGGTGGAGCTCAACTAAAATTACGATTTACCTCAAGAACTGAGAAGTATTGGAGCCCCCATTGCAATTTAAGCTCTTCTGTTTATCTCAATAGCCAATAAATCTTCTAAAAATAGAATAGTTATGACACTAAGATACAGAAAAAGAATAATAGTCATGGAGGTTAGGTTCTTGCAACATGTCATGTATAATGAAACAAAAAAGCCATATAAAAGCAATGGTTCGGAACAATATTAGCCCTTTACACAGAATCGAATAATATTTTAGGCCATTAAAAAGGTGAAAAATCTTGTGTTATCACGTTTTGTTTCTTCTTTCATAACATATAAAGTCTATTTTACGAACATTCAGATACGTTAAAAAAAGCAGTTACACACCTTTAGGATTAATTATAAAACACAATACAAATAGAGTAATTAAATAAGCTTTCCCACAAAAAATTTTTTGTATAATAATAAAATAAATAATTTATGCTTTTATATTATTCTTTGCAAGGATTTTGAATGCTTTAACTTTGGTGCCCTTTCCATGAGAAAAATGCAGTCACTTTGCTCTCTGTTAAAATCTTATTTTATATTTTCATTTGGACTAATGCTATAAACTCTTCTACCTATGCAAGTGTTAATTCCTGATTCTTATATTCATGACAATTTGAATACCTTGGTGATCCTTAGTTCCTCCTTTATTTACCCTTGGCCATTATGAGCTATGAATGATCTAATTTCATCCACGGATTCCTTCATTTTGATGAGACAGTCTTGATGTCACAACTTTTCCAAACCTATGTCACTGTCATGACTGACTGGTTTCTTATGCCTTTCAATAAATTCCATCCCCACCAGTGGTTGTAGTAGATATTACTACTGAATACTGGTAGTTTGATTCGAGTTCAAATTAGTGTTTACAGATAAAATACACAGCATTAGGCATATGTACAAAATATAACTCTTCTTCATTAATGTTTATATGCCACTTATTTATGAACACTGTAGGCCAATCTACATCTCATACATTTTCAGCTATGCTGATTTAAAAGTTCCTCAAACTTTTATTAATGGAAACTCCTCCAGTAATGAAGTTCAAAAACCCTCAAAGGAGATCAATGTACATCTAGCAGACATTCTCTGATAAACAAAAATGTTATATTTTTACTCTCTTTAAATCAATAAAAAATTGAACATAAATAAATTAACTACATGTTTAATTTTATTTTGCCTGAAAATAAAAACAAATTATCTGGAAACTTAAAATTCTATAACATAAATGAACAGATTTTAATTAATCTGAAGTTTACTCTAATCAGCTCTAAACAAAGTGAATTCAATATGCATACATAATTTGATAGTTAATATTATATTTGAAATATTAAATAATACTGCTACAGCTATAAAACTTATTTCCCTTTCATTCAATGCCTGGTTCATTATATTTACAAAATACAGTAGACTTCCAATTAACAGAGATAATACTAATAATGAACTCTTATAGTCAATCTGATGGCAGTTAAAAGAGGTTCTCATCCAGGGAAGTTGTGATCAGCCTTTTAGCTATTAAGATTTTAATTTTAGTTTATGAATATAAAAAAACAAGTTTTATTCAAGTTTCAGCATATATCAACATTTTCTGTATTTTAACTGTTTAATTTCTACATGTTAAAAAAAATATAAATCTTAACATATGTATGCATGTTATATATATGTTATTTAT
>KK118339.1:857677-870351 GCA_000611955.2 Stegodyphus mimosarum | reverse complement strand
AATTATATAAACATATATTTCATGTTTTGGAAACGGGGTTAATGATCTTATAACAGTACCAAAATGGATGCATGAAGAAAAATAGGTTGAGAGCAACTGAATTAAAAGAACATAGGATGAAAGAGATGTGATATTATTATAATTCAGTTTAAAATTTACCTGCATTTTAAACAGTTAAATTCAGAGAATAAATTCATTTGGTTTTTGTATATTAACATTTGGAACAAGAGCACACTTCAAAATAAAAAGAACAAAGTTTTTGTTTATATTACTCTTGAATTTCGATAGTAGTTGATGGAAAACAGATGAATAAGGCTGTACACTTAAATTATAGGTTTATTACTATTATTATCCACACCCCAACAACAACAACAAAATCACCAGTAAGTATTGGGAAACTTTGTAAATTCGAGATAAACGTTTATTTCACTATCTTTATTAAAAAAACGAAGAAATTTTATAAGAAAGAACAAAAATTCTATATGCTGATGTTTACATGTTTACAGCCAATGGATGTTGTTAAGCGATATATCAGCTAAATATAAAGTCAATACATATTCAAATACATGCTTACTCTGTGCATGTATATGACGGTGGTAATTGCAATCATACTAAAAAATAAGCCAAAACATGGCAGTTTTATCTAATGTTAAAAGCAGGAGTATGGATAATCAAAAAGTATCAATCTATTTTTAACAGCTGATTTAATAATGTTTATATTATTCCAGACTATCTGCAATTCAGTTATTCCTTCTTGTATATAAAAATAATTCCTAAATACTGTGACTTCAATATTCTATCACTGCTGTTATCCCACATAATTCCTTTGTATTTTTTGCACAAATTTTGCTTTATTCTGATGGTTGATGATGGTAAATTCTTCACCATTTCACAATAAACAAACTTAATTTTTTTTAACTTTTCCATCATTCCACAATAAACAAACTTAACATTTTTTTAAAATAAAGTCCAATTAATGCATTGGAGGAAATTAGATTAAATTGCTAAAGAGGAAATTGGCTTGTTCTCATTACTACATACTTATGCTACTGATCAGTGACTAATCTCACACTTTTGAGATGTCATACGCAAATTAAATATTTATGATACTTAAGAAAGCTCATAAAAAAAGGAAGGTTAAAATAATTTAAATACAGACCTGGCTTCTCGATTTTAGCTTTTCCTATGGGTAATGTGAAATCCTTGGACCTAGCTTCATCTGACATTTCAAATGCAACACCATACAATAATTCATTTTCCAGAAATACAACTAAAAATAACATTGATGAGAAGATGTAGAAAATCCATTACTAAAATTCAAAGATTCACAGTAAAATTTAACTGATTTAAATATAACTAATGTAAAATAGACCATTGGAATATCAAGATAAAATAAACTTTCAAAAATAAATTATAATTTTGTTAAAGTCGGAATTCTTTAAATTATTCCAAATTCAGCAAAAAGTTAAGATAGAAGAGAAACAAGCTGAAGTAAAACATAAAATTAGCAAAGCAACAACCTTGTGTTTGCTGTAGGTTTAGTCAAGAACAATATCAATTTTGAGGGCAACCAGGTACAGGTCTTCTTCACTCCTGATGGACTCCTGAAAGACCTGTACTTGCTTGCCCTCAAAACCGATAGTCTTGATTAAAATCTATGCCAACACAAGGTTATCAAAAGAAAATGAATGATGTCACAAGAAAATGAAAGCTATAGCATAGTAATAAGTCAACCTTTTATCCTCACTTTTGGTGAGGAGAAAGACATTAAAACAATTTATTCTAAATGGATATACATAAAACATAAACTCTTCAAATTATACAAAACCAGGGTTGCCACTCAAACAGGAGAATGAAATTCCCTTCCAGGTGTGTTTTAAGAGAATTCCAGTCCACATAGTGCCCGTTGCCTGCGCTACGAGATAAATTAATTACGGTACCACTAGAAAACACAAAAATTTGCCAGTTACATATGACTTACATATATATATAATCCCCAAAGTATTACTATTATAAAGGAGTTGTTTTATCCACTGAAGACTGAGATTAGAACTTGCCCAATCTGGATTAAAAAATGTACTTTTTTTTTGCATTCATTTTGCAGCTAAATGAAAGACAGAAATCTATTTAATGACATTTTAAAATAAATTAAGGTATTTTATATTTATTTAGCAGCACATGTAAATAAAAAGTATGTGCAATAAATTTCATGACAGTATGTCATCATACTGCTAGAATTAGTTTCAGATGTATACCAGAGAAAATTCCCTGAAATCTGAAAGTACTATGAATTAATAATAAATAAATTTAGAAGGAAGAAGCCACATTAAATGATATGAATAACATTAAAATAAATTACTTAAAGATTATAAATTGAATTATAATAATCAATGGCTAATATAATTATATTAAATGGTTAGCCTAGATTATTTTTGGTTACTATTTTTAGGTTAGTATTAGGTTACTATTTTTTGTTTTACAGAAAAATGACAAATAAGGCATTTATTTTAAAGAAAAAAAAAAGGTATTGGCTAACATAATTACATTAAACGGTTAGCCTAGACGACTGATTACTATTTTTTATTTTACAGAAAAATGACAAATAAGGCATTTATTTAAAAGAAAAAAAGTTTAAAAATATTTCGTGGTAAAATCCTAGTATACAGTACAGCCTTGGCACAATTATGAAAATTGTTGCCAACACCAAAATGACCCATTTACTGCTCATCATAAATGTTCGGTTTGCTGCCAATCAAAATTTTGCCAAATCTGATGTGTACCATACACTAAGATTAAACCAATTTTATTTTATATGAGAATGGGAAGGTACTTTCTTTTGTTCATCATGCACTGCACGTGCGCATGCAAGTTTTTCAATTCTCGAGGTTACTGGAAACTTACTTTGCCTTTCTAAAAGACAATCTGATTGGAGCTGCAAAAACTGGCTCTATGCCAGCTGCCGTAATGACACTCATGTGATATATAATTCGCCAAGAAAGTGATCACTTTCAACGATGGCGTAAAATATCACTTTTTTTGGGGGGATCACTACATGAAATTCCCTGACATTTTCAGATTTTGATTAAAATATTTAAATTCCCTGATCTTCCCCTTACTTTTTCAGACAATTTTCGAATTCCCTGACTTTTCCCAGTTTTTTAGGTTTTCCAGGTAGTGTGGCAACCCTGCAAAACTTATCTAAATATTTTTACAACTGCAACAGTAAAATGAAAAATACTGCTATTATCATTATTACTATGATACATATGAGAGAAACTTCATAAAACACTGTTAATTTGATGTGACACCTGCATATTTTAAGAATAGAACTCATTAAATGCTTCCAAATATTCTCAAAATAATTTCACTTATTTTTCCAAATTAGACTGTCAATAGAAATTTATTAGAAATACAAAATATGCCTGAACATAAAAACTCAAATTTATAATCAATTCAGATATTTAGAATGCATTTCAGTGTAATATTTAACAATTGTTAATCAATACAAGTGCTTAAATTCAAACACGGTACACTCAACATGGTTCTGGTAATTCTTTCTATCAATATAATTCTTGCTAGCAACTTCCTCTTTATATATAAATGATTTAATATCAAATGAAACCATACTTTATATATTTTTTAAAAAAATGCTAAAAAGTTAGTACTGGGGGATATTTGACTACTAAAAATAACTGTTTGGCATTTATATATAACCTTTAAATTAAAAAAAAATTAAATATAATTAGGTAAAAATGCAGAAAAGTTATCGGGTAAGTATACTGTTTAAGATACAACTTAAAAGAAGTCTATTTTCTAATGAATACATTAATAAATTATGTCTTATATTAAAATTAATCATAATTAAATGTGAAATGAAATCTAACCCTAATAATATGATGAAAAGTATGCTTTGCTAGTATATTAAGAAAAATTAAAATATTAAAAAGTATTTAAATTTCTTGTATCTTCTATACAGTGGCATATTGATTTTCATCAAAGAAAACTAGGCATGCGAATTTTTTTTTTAATTTAAAGATGTTTCAATATGTTCAGATAAAGATGAGAATAGTGAGAAATTCAGATGAAAATATTTTAATAAATGATTAAATAATTTAAAGAACTACACATTTAAAAAAGAATCCAAGGCCAGCAAAATGGAAATTTCCTAGCATATCATTGAACTGCTTTGAAATTATATAATATTTGGGATGACAGGTATAATTTTTCATCTTTGAGCAAATCTGAACATTTGTGGTAGGTTTATCTTTTACAATAATTTCTTGTTCCTATCGCAAACATGAGATCTCAAAAGATAAGGTATATAGATGGCCAAGATCAAAGCATTCTAATAGTGACAGAAGTGACCTAAAGTAGATTAGTAATTTATCTGTACATGTTTCTTAATGACCTCCTGTGAAACTCTTCATGTTACACTACATAATGAGTTCCCAATGTAATTTAACCTCAACTGCTGCATAAACACACAAGTGTGCAAAACTTAACAACTTATCTGATTTAGATCATAACTTGGGAAAAATTCAAAGGACAGACATGAAATTAATACTACACAGACACATTTCAATATGTAAAGGATGAGGAAAGTACAGTAGTGAAAAAAATTAATAGGATGCATACAGTATGAAATGAATAGAAGTAGGCTTTAGTGACAGAATGACAGCAGTACAAAAGATTGTCTGGACAAGAGGGAGATCAACAAACCAAGGAGCCATAGTAAGAGATATGACCTCCCCTAACAGAAATAGCATTGTGCCATTCTATCAATAACCAACACTAAATTATCTAACAGTTCTTGGGGTAAAAGTTTCCATTCTTCAAAAAGCATCTGCTTCAGTTGTCTGGTGTTCCCCAGAGGATAAGATTATGCTGCCAGTTTCTGCATAAAGTATCCCCCAAATATTCAACATACTACACATCCATGCTGACCAATTCATTCTGTGGATATCTTCACTTTATGGGAGCTCCCCAACAGCATGAGCTTTATATGGTTGTGCATTGTCATCCATAAAAACAGGTTGGGATCAACGGCACCCCACAAAAAATGCACCTAGGGGAGGATAACTTTATCATATTAACAATCGTCAGTAAATGAACCTGTGTTGTAAAGATGAAGTTCTGTTGATCTGTTTATAATAATTCTTCCCATACAGGCATGCCAGGACCAGCCTAATGTCTTTCCCTGATTTTAATAGGATGAAAGTGTGTTACAACCTCTCTCCATACCAAATGACACCAAGAATCATTTATCAGATTGAAATGATTCTCATCGGTAAAGAGGACGTGACTCCATTGATGAGGTGTCCACCAATCAATTTTTTCAATGGTGTGTACTCTACATCATTGTAAAAAGTACCACCTATGGGCTGTTGTGAACGGTACACTGCATTCAGGATGGCAGGTGAATAGGCCACCTTCATGAAGTCACCTGGCCACAGTAAACGGGACACCTATTCTCTGATTTGTGCATCTGCTAAGCAGTGTTGCCCACTGTCTGATTTTGATCTCTTGTAAGGTGATATATCAATTATCAGTCATCTTTTTTTTCCTTGGCCAACCACCAACAACCTTTCTTACAGCTGTATCTGTCATTTGGACGGTTTTCCAAGCTCATGAACAACACTTTTACCAATTCCAAACTCTTGGGTGCAGACATCAAACTCCATCCCTCCTCCAGCTTGCTAATCATTTTACAATGTGTAAAAGCATCTTAATGTTTTCTTGTAGCCATAGTGCATGTACAGTCTTCCTTTCTTCTTTTTAAGTTGTCTTGTATTGTGTGCTCTGAATCCTCGTGTTTTGTGTGCCCTGCCATACACTTTAACATCATAGTACTGATATTTGCATATGCATCATCTTTCCACTGAGCTGGCTTTTCAATGTATTGGCCGTAAAAAGGCCTATCAAAATTTTTTATGGTTGTATGTTGAAAAATTCATTTGTTGCTTAAATTTTGCACATTAGTGTATATTTTACTTTAAATTTCATTATCATAACAGAATAAAAACTTTATGAACTTACAGCAGTATGGCACTAAAAGTAATGTCACCATGAAAAATTTTAATTTTTTGCAATCTATAACTGTCAGTTACACCCTTATAGTGGATTGAGAACAGGTCAAAATCAGATAGTCTGAAAGCATGTAGAGTTGATATAAATCAAGCTCATCTGATTCACATAATGGTCAGACTACATAGAGGAAAAATTACATCCCTTTTAATATTTTAAATGTCACGTAAAAATTTACTAGAAAATGCTATTATCTAAAATGATAGGGGCCTAGCCTAGTTTTAAAAGTTCCTTGACAGAATGCCACTGCATCCATATCATGTTTTATTAACTCTTTTTCGTTCACCAATTTCCATTTGAAAATTTAACTTTACATCCTTTCATGTTTTTACTGTTATTTTACATATTACAGTTCATTACTTTTTAAACCAATACTCCTGGCTGCTTTCCATAAAAACTTCAGCACTTCTCATTTTAGAAATTAAACTGTCTCATTAAATTGAGACTTTCCAAGAAGTTATTATTTGAAGCTTTCCAAAATTTACAACATTGAAAATTAAAAATCTTCAAGTGACCTGGGTCTGGATCCCTTATTGCACTTTTAAGTAATCCTTTGCAGTCTTCTGATGAATATGGTGAGATGACTTTCAAACCAGGGCAGTTAGAATACCAGGCAGCAAAGCACTGTGAATGTTGAGCAGCAACACCAGCTGCAGCACCATTGGGACCACGGAAAACGATTGGCACATTGATCTAGGCATAATATTTATTGCATTCTGCTTCAATTTCAAGATATGCTATATGAATATATAACAAATTACACAAACAAAAATATAAATCTTCATACATTATCAGAAATACAACATTCTCACTTATATACATTCTACAGATTTAACCCATTATTAATTGATGTTTTCTGAAATACAAGGTGTCTTAATTAAAGAACAAAGCCACCTACAAGTGAAACCAGTGATCAAGAAAATTGCAAAATTTTGTGGTGGACTTAATGAAAATATAAAAATTGCTTTCAGAAAAAAAAAAAAAAACATCACCAGAGGGCATTATATTAATAAATTATATATTTAGCCACACATTTAGTTTTACAATTTTACAAATTTCATCTTTAAAATAAAATTCTCCACATGAAGATTATTATTTTCAGCTACCACCTGAAATCGCAAGAGGCATGTTCCACAGTTGACTGAAGCGTGTGCTGGGATGGCATGAAATGCTGGCTTGAAGATCAGGCAAGGTTCTTGGATTTTCACGACTTATCAGATGTTTCAAAAGCCCCGAAACCAAAAATTATATAGACTGAGGTCTGGGGAGGCCATACATTATGACGTGCTGGCTAATGAACGATTCTTCTGTAACATGACATTTAAGAATATTCGTAACACACCATGCAATGTGTGGAGGAGCTCCATCTTGCATAAAGATTGTGCATGCAAGGCACTGATGTGCTTGCAGAATTTTGAATGCCTATTGCTGCTCGGTGATACAGCATCTCACTAGACCTGCAGTACTTAGCTCCTCAAAGAAGTATGGGCTAAGAATAAATGATGCAGAAAATCCACACCCCACCATCACGTTTGGTGAATGCTGGAACCTCTAAGAGAAGATGTTATAACTCAGTTGACTAATATATATATATAAAAAAAATATGTTCTTTTTTTTAATTTGGGAGAGAGTCATCAAACTTATTTTGTGATTATCCAAACCTTCACCAAACATTCATAAACTCGTTAGCAACTTTAGACAGCATTTGCGAGCTCAATGACAACTCATTTTTCACCAAGTTAATACATAAAAGGCAAAAGCCTTTTGAAAATGGCAGTGTGCAAAAAATTTCATACAAGAGCAATCAACCAATAAAATTTCAAAAGCAAGAAACATTGGTAATATTATATATGTACAAGAATTTTTTTTTTCAATAGTTTCTCCTCATGTACACAGCAATCTGTTTTCACTTAAAAAAAAAAAAAGAGAGAGAGAGAGAACTGCACATCTCAACATCCATACAACTGTAGCATTGCATACAAGCAAAACGGGCTTGCCATATAATTATTTTGGTGACATATTGCTTTGCCTAATATGCATACTTTTCACAACTTTTTGGTGGGGCTGTGGATAATCAGAAAGTACCTTTTTTACTGCCATGTATGAAGTAAAGAAAGTATTGTAATTGCAAAAAATTTTGGTTATCGAATTTCAACATAAATATCCTTTCTGACTGCTCCCGATATTTTTTTGTGTGAAATCTGTACACACAGACAAAACAAAGGCCTCTTTATTCCAAAACGGATTGTGAGATTAAAAATGGATTTTTCATTACATATGTGCAAGCCTTTTTAAAAAGAATATTAAAATCATTACATATATACAACTGTCCCATTTAAGATTTCAGATTTCAGATTCAGATCAAAAATAAATCTAAATTCCAAATAAATCCAAATCACCAACTGATTCATAAAAAATGGTGAGATGTAAAAGCTTCAGTGTTAAGATCAATTCGAAAATAATTAAAATTCCCCATATTTTAAATTTAATAATTTCTAGCAAATAAATATTTTACCTTTCCGGCTGACATGTAAAATGTTTTTGCAGCAGAGTTGATGATATGATCTACAGCTTGCATAGAAAAATTGAAAGTCATAAATTCACATATAGGTCGCAGACCTGCCTGGAAAAAATATATAAATAAATGAAAAACAATTTTTCCCCCTAAAACATAAAGTTATTAAAAGAACTGGCTAATATTTTTCATACTCCAAAAAAAAAACTTTTAAACAAAGGGCTACATTAAGGATTAATGTTCCATACCAAATAATATAATTTAACTCTTGAAAGGGCATTTCAGAATGTATGTAGAACTCACCATAGCAGCACCAACAGCAATGCCTGCAAAACCTATCTAAATAGCAAGACAAACAAAACCAATTATTAAAGAACTGTTGCAGAATATTAAAAATATGACACAAAAGCAAGTAACAATTATTTCAAAAGTTCCTATAAAATATATTTTTATTGGAATATGTTATTAATGAAATTTTTAGCAACCTTTTTAAATAGAACAGAACACAAAGTCATAATAACAATATAATTTTCTCAGCACAATTTAATGATGTTTGTAAGATTTACCAACATTTATAAGTATTAAGCCGATCCATTATTCTTATCAGAAATAAAGAATATTGGGACGGAAAGATTTTTTTTCAGTCAGATTTCAAAAGAGAAAATAAAATAAATATATAAACACAAATTCAATTTTATTTGAATACAATATGTATAACTTTTTTTAAAATTAATTATCAAACATATGAAAATCATGATTTTTCTTAATAAACAAAAATAAATATTTTTCATTTAATTGTAGCTTTTGCTTAAATCAGGTTTTTTATAAATTAAAAGTTGCCTTTTGTTTTTAAATAATTTTTTTTTCATAAAAAGTTATAGCTTAAATCATATTAACTAGTGAAGCAGCTTCAATATTAAAATTTGTTATACAATAAGCACAATTAATGCTATGCTATAAAGATACTTACACATATTTTATTCTTCTTATTTTTAATTTATATAGCAAATGCTGATGACAAGCATTTACATTTAGTAATTTGAATAAAAATACAAATTTTGAGGCTTTTTTTTTTTACACTTAACTTGTTCCTCCACTTGCTACATATTATATCAGATTTTTAAGACATTCTTTCAATATTGGCAGATGTTGCTAATATTCATTTCTATGCATTGTTTTAATGTTACTATGGATTCCCATTACTCTAACACAGTCATTGTGTCAAAAATTCCATACAAGAGCAATCAACCAATAAAATTTCAAAAGCAAGAAATACTGGTAATTAAATATGTACCAGTGTACTTTTTTTTTTCTTTACTAGTTTCTCTTCAGGTACACAGCAATCTGTTTTCACTTAAAAAAAAAAAAGAGAGAGAGAGAGAATTGTACATCTCAACATCCACAGAACTGTAATATTGCATACAAGAAAAACATGCATGTGCTATTTTGGTGACATATTGCTTTGCCTAATATGCATACTTTTCACGACTTTTTGGTGGGGCTGCAGATAATCAGAAAGTACCTTTTTTACTGCCATGTATGAAGTAAAGAAAGTATTATAATTGCAAAATATTTTGGTTACCGGAAATAGATTGTAGTCCCCCCCCCAATAATAATGGGCTATTACAGAATTGTGATCGAGATGTAAACTTAAGTAACATACTTAATAAATTGATGTTTGGCATATTTCTCCTGCATGAATTCTGAAGCATTTTCCTTTTAATGAAATAGCAAGCAATGTAAAATATGCTATTTTTAATTATAAAAAATTTTTATTGTAATGACTAATTTTATTTAATCTTGATTTAGATTAAAGATTTTTAAAGATCCTGATACTGTTCATTAAAAAAAATAAAAATCAATACTAATTTTAAAATCTTTCCATATACTGAACTAACTTTAACACAACTTTTAGAGACTGACATTTACATATAACCATATTTATCAAACTGCCAAACTAAACAGGGGAATTTTTTCACTCACAAAAATAATTTTTAAACAATAAAAATAAGCAAAATGAAATTTTTTTAATACTTATGTAATAACACAAGCACCTCCATGTATTTTAGCAATTTTTTCCAGGAAAATACAGAATGATAGTTCATAATCGCAAAACATTATTTATTTTAGGTTTTATCTTCAAAATCATTTCAGTATTTATCTTCAAAATCAGTCCATACATCTAAACAAATGAATTACAATTTTTCTTTTGTTCTGGTGGAAAGTTTGATCACTGGTGATTGCTTTAAAGTAGATTCAAAGCAGTTATTCTTTTCAGAGATTTTGCAGTAATTGCTGCTTATTTCTGTAGAAATTTTACAGCATTTGCCTCCACTACAAGGAAATTGCACAAGTCTATATTTTAGATTGAGTTTAAAGACAAAAAATAGCCTGATTTGTTTACAAAAATTTTGGACCTTGGAATACAACAAAATGGATGCATGTGAAAATGGTGATACTGCTAGTTAAAATCTAAAAACTGTTATGCACGTGGTTGGCAAATTTTTGGCACAGAAAGGTCAGAAATTTGGCAACTTTTACTAAGATGGTTACCTTAGTAGGTAATTACCATCTTTTAGTAGCAAACTATATCTGAATGTGCAGACATTAAATCCTCAATGAAAGTTGCATCAAAATATTCCCATGCACACCCCCCCCCACACACACAAAGTACTTTTTTTACAGAAGAACAAATTAATTAATTTTGCGTTAATAACTTTTTTGTTCTTTGTTTTCATAATTTCCCCCCTCCAAATACAACTTATGTTATCTTAGTGCTTATATGTATGCAATTTAAGAACACTGTTCATTCAATCATAAGAAACAAAAACACAATGACACATGATGCACATCACAAGCCTATTATATAGAGTGCTGCATATAAAACCGTCCTGTCCCTTCTACGGCATTATCACACACCCAGCTTCACAAAACAAGGCTTACTTCTCTACTGGTTTGGACAGGTTTCACTGGCTGTGGCTAATATACCATGATATTACAATGGGCTCATTTTACGTGCAGGATCCTATATTTCCTTAATAAAATATAACAAAATGATCTGCATATGACTGTATATTATACATGCAGGAAAAGTACATGATAATTTTACTTTTCCTGCTGGTATAATAAATTTTAGGAATAAGTTGGGAGTCCTTGAGAGAAACGTGTTGTTAACTGGTTTGGCACACCCGCATATTTAGAAGAGCACATTTCACTTTACTACTGAAAAACAATTCTGCAAGATAGAATGTTAGAAAAAGAGATCTGTCGATACATGATACTGTCATAACAAACAGCATTAAACTGTTGTAGATTAATAAGAAGTACACACTGTCATTTAACCTGTCACCCACAACTATAATGAATCAAAAACACAATCTTGATAGAAAAAGAGTAAATCACAGCATACTGACTGATAATTTATTTCCAAAGTGCTAAAATAAGAAAAAAAAAGTGTTCTTATGATATGAAAAACTTATCCCAGTTCTAATTAAAACATAAAAGTCAGAGATACAGATGTATCTTTAGTGAGCTAGCATATGCTATCTCACGTGCATTGTCCCATCAAATGATAGTCAAAAGATCAATCAAAGCACAAAGAAATCTATGAAAGCTAAAATTAGCGAGAATTTGCTAATCCATTCTCCAACCAACATATCATTGCAAATTTATAAAAATATTCATGTTTACTTGATTCTTGGTTTTGGGGAATTTTTATAGTGCTGTGTATTCTTTTTGTTAATTTCTTTATTTGGAGCATTTTACATAATAATTTTATTGTATATTTTTGTTTAATCAAATTTGTAGCCACTTTTTATATATTGTATTGTAGATCTTATAATTGCGCATTAACTGATATTTGAATTGTAAAGCTAGTTCAGTACAAAATGAATAAAAGCAGAAACTCTTCCATCAAGCCTCGACAATTTGCTTTTTTTTCATATAAATTTTATAGGCTTAGTAATATACCAAACACCATATGAGCTCTACACACAAGAAATTAGATATGCAAAAAGAATTCAAGATTAAAATTAGACCTTGAAAAAAAAATGGAAAAATTACTTCTTCATACTTC
>KK118339.1:824911-851477 GCA_000611955.2 Stegodyphus mimosarum | reverse complement strand
AACCTTTTTCATCCTTTTCCATTTCTTCATCCATTGCTGCATTTAAGGCATCTCTCACAGTAATCTAAATTTGACCAAAAAATAATAATAACTATAATAATATTTAAAATAACAATATAAATAGCATATTTTTATAAAATACGAAGAAAATCCCATCCTTATGTAAAGGATCAATTGACTACTACACAACATTTACCTGTGCTGACTTTGGTCTACTAGTTGAAAATGAGGCTAAGGATGGAGCCTAAAAGATAAAATATACGTTATTTTATAGCATTTTTAAGTCACAAATATAAATAGATACATTTGAAAGACAACATTTAATTAAAAATAAAAAACATCTATTACGCTGATATATAAAACTTTACACTAATTAAGCACAGGTGTACAAAAAGAATGAAAATACAATTCAGAATTTTTTACATCATTTATTAAATGCAGAAAAATATCTGTATAAATAGAAAGCTTCTTTTTGATAGTCCATATCAGTTGTCAAGAATATAATCCTGCATAATAATGCACGATGTATATTACACATTATATACTTTAATGCATAATATGGTCAAAATAACCCATTCACTATGTTGTTAATGCCAGATAGAATTGGGGTAACAATTTTACTCAATATATGTAAAATATATTTAGCAATTACATTTTCCTTAATCATATTTGTTAAAACAATTTTTATTGAGGTTTATCACAAAAGATAAAAAAATAATTTGAACTGGTTTATACCTTTAACTTCACGTCCAACTGATCCATGTTATGTATCAATGCACAAGGCCAGTGCCAGAGCTTGTGCAGCTGCACCAAGCGGCAGAATTTAAGAGTGGAGATCATTATGTATTAATTTAATGTCCAATAAAGGAAAAGAATTGGACATTAAATTAATATGTAATGATTTGTTTTGGTAATACAGTACAAAGTCCGAGATCCAGATTCGTCGTGACTTCGGCTATTCCGGATTCAGGATTTTTTCGGATATTAGATCATCAATTTATATCTAGTAACATGGCATGGAGAAATTATAAAATTAAAAATATGAAATCGTGAATTATGAAATAATGAGCATTTATGATCTAAAGGGGTATCAAAATTTACAAAAAAAAAAAAAGGTTAATATTTATTTGTTTACTTTATTAAACATTTCTTTTAATGTAAGTTGTTTCATTTTTTGTGTTAATACTTTCTCTTTAGTTCTATAAACAGACATAATTTCTTGTTCAGTTACAAAGTTCCACTGTACAAGTCCTGTAATTGCTGTCAAGAATTCCAACTAAATTGGCAATCGAAATTTTTTCATTTTCAATAACCTCTGTGTCACTTTCTTTATTATCGTTAGCAGTATTTTCTGGATTTAAAACCATACTACAGATTTTGCTTTCCATTAATTGACTGACAATTGGGGCATTGTCATGGCAATAAAAAACTTCTGTTATATCATCTTCATTTATTATTTCTCCACATTTATTAATAAAATCCATATTAGAAAATTTTACCTTTGGTTTGCGATATCCGAAAACTTTCAAATTCGTGGCTACCATCTTCATCATCCTCACCATGAAATACGGTAGCTGGCCATAAATTATGGCAAGCATTTTTTAAAGTATCTGGAAACACACAATCCCATGATCTTGTGATGTTCCACACAGCAAATTATATACTAAAATAGCACTTTGTGTTTACTGGACATCGAAACATGCTTTAGCTTTGTAGATCCTGTTGCAACTCCAGAATTAGAAACTCTTTTCAACATAATCGAAAGTTCAAACTTTAATTTTCATAAAATTGCTGTAATATTAAGCAAAAAACAATAAGCTGGATCAAATTAGAAGATTAAGGAACAGTGCAATTGGCTATATTAAATGAAATTTCTTAAAATCAGTAACATATAATTTTAGCCTCTCTTAATAAAGTATGCTATACATTCGTACGGGTCAGATTACTCCGACGAGGCCTATTCGACTCGGAGCAATCAAGGGGCCGCTGAGACTATGTTGTCCCCGCTTCGAAATCCATACCATGCAGGTGTGACGTGAAGGCGCCAAATCGTCTGTAGACGACTTAGGTACTGGTCTGGGTGTTGTAAGTAGTAGAGCACCCACCATACTGCGATCTATTGAGACTCGTCCTCTGACTGGAAGATTCCTCTGACTATATTAAATGAAATTCCTTAAAATCAGTAACATATAATTTTAGCCTCTCTTAATAAAGTATGCTATACATTAATGGTTATATATGTCATGAGATTGGCGATGAAAGACAAGCTGAATTTTGCCTTGCTTCTATCGCATACTGAACAAAGCCTTAATTGTATTAGTTTAGTTATTTATTATAACCTACGTCTATTTCTTGCACATGCTTAAGGCTAATCTGAGTCCTGAATAAATAAACTCCCACATATACTTAAGAATAATCAAGGGCCGGCACTAGATACTGCCTGATGCCTCTGCTAAATTCTGCTACAAAACGCTTCCTAAATTTTGCTGCCCCTAAGCTTTGGATCCCAGTGCTTTCCCTAAATTATAAAAAAAAATTATTGCTCGATGCTTCTCCAAATTCCAAAAATTTTGTCTTCCCTACATTCTGCAGCCCGGCACGGCCAAACAAGCTCTGACACCAGTTCTGGGCTTATGTGAATAACATTATCAGTTTTTCTTAACTCAAATAGCACTAAATGTAATCTTTTGGCCTATGAGTTTCATTAACAAAATCTGGTTTTAATGTATGAAAAGAAATTTTTGTTAAATTTTGCCTCATCAGCATTTTTTAGCACATTTAACTTAAATCTGTAATCATCATCAAGCATAATGTCAGCATAAAAGGTTGCCATACTCTGTGTTATTCAATTACTAATAGAAAAAAAAAAAGTTTAGACATTGCTGCATCAGTCATTACCTAAATTGTCATATGTTGATAAACATGCGGTGATGAAAGCAAAATATAATAAAAAATTATTCGCAGGGTTGAAGTCAGAGGTATCAAATACCAGTAGGTGTAAAATCAATGATATATCTATGTAATGTTTCGGTTTGAGATGTATGCCAAGCAGATATGCAGCTACGGAGCCAAATTATTGATCTCACAAATTTATGCTAAAATGATTCTCTCTTTAAGAATGAGGATCTTTATTTAGTGCCTAAGTGAAATTAAGAATCAGGGCTCTCCCCATGTTTTATTATAGGAGGATAAAATCAAATGCGTACGCATACACCAACAACAAAAAAATTGTTTGCGGATTTTAGAGCATTCCGGATATTGGACGTCCGGATCTCGGACTTTGTACTGTATTTCATAACACTTGGGAAGCAACTACACAGAGAATGGATTCAGAATTTTTGGGTGAATTAAATAACTTAGAATGAATGGTTCATCAGCTAATTCTGGATTAAAAGAATCTCAGTTGTTTTCCAAGGGAAGAGGGGTTCAATTAAGGGTACTTATGGAAAATCCGGTTGACCACAAGAGGCACCGCCAATCGCGCCAAAATAGTGGACCCTCGAACCATGTTCCCTTTCAAATTGACATTGTTGCAACGCCACTGCTTCTCAGTTTTTAAATAAAGTGCCATATTGTGGCCATTAACACACTTTTTTTAAGCTGTTAAGATTCCATAACCTTGGAAATATTCAACAGCATGCTCTTCTGTAGTAGGCAGGTCCCAAATTTTAATAACTTTTTTTTTTCGAAAATGCGTGATAGAAAAAAAGGAATCTTTACTCAAGAATAATAACTAACACATGCAATCAAGGCTACAGCAAACCCAGTGTGTTTGAAGAAGACTTTTCCATTTTTAGCAAAAAATTGTGTAGTATGGTGTCTTTTCTTTAACAGGCAAAAATGGTAAATGGGTTTTTTATGTAAGTACCCACTTAACTCTGATCTACATCCTCTGGATAACATTGAAACATATTTTAGTTACATTCCTCTGCTTATATTTTTTTTGTTACTTTTTTCCTTTCTCTGAATTTATGCTGGTTTGATGAATATTAGTTGAATTTCACATATTTATGGAGAAATTTTAATTTTATTGGTTATTAACTTCTTTCCTGTGGTTGTTGATTTGGTTCTACATTTCTTTCTTTTTGACTATTATTGATTAATTTTCAGCAGAATTTGTGTGGAAATGGTATTGAGATAATTTGTTTTAAATAAAAAATTTTGTGATACTGTTATATATCAATTTTGCATGATTAAAGTAAGTTTGTTGTTATGATCATAAAGTGAAATATACCATTGCTAAAGATAAATTTATGTAAAATATAGTTAAAATACAAACATGCAATTCCTATGAACATAAAGGCAGTGCTTTAAGACTAGTTAAAAAAGTAATAATAAAGTTTACTTAACAAAATCTCGGAATATATCACTATATTCAATAATGACAAAACTTTCTGACAAAGCCGTTGGATATCTAGCATGGCAACATTTGTGGCAGAGGCCCGCAACAGTGGGCAAGCAGCTAAAGTATACTGGTAGCTCATCTGAGGTTCAACTAAACTCCTTGCTTTCTATCTCCACCTACATCTCAACTAGTTCTCCTCAGCACATATGAGGATGCTGCCATTTCAGCACATAGCACCAAGATTGGCCAATGAAAATTCTATACTGGCAAATTTTGCTTTACAGCCATAGTTTTCACCTTGCACATCTTTCAAATTCCTGATGTTTATCTTTAAAAGCCATATTGCTATTATATTCGGTCTTTCACAAAATGCTATCTGCTGTTTGAAAAATAATTTCTTGCAACAGATAGGGACACGACAATTTACTCAGGTACCCTTGGATCAGAAGTTGTTACTTCACGTATGACCCAGGCAAACAGGCTGGTTGGTTTTCCTGGTTTTTCCTCGTAGATACTCCATAAAGGCATGCCTTCTCTTAGTATCTCTCATGTGCTTTGCCATATTCAAATAATTTAACCTAATTTGTTGCACAGTAACTTTGACCATTCTGACCTTTATGTGCCACCTGGAAAGCTGTAAAAGTTTGTTCTCATTAATCATATGTGGAGACAGTGATAGTGATGGAAATCAAAAATTTTAAGAACCATTTAATTGTCTAAATAAACAATAAAATTGGCTCTAAGAAATGATAATTTGTTTAAACGAATATCACACTGCATTTTTAACAGCTGGTTTTCCAAACTGAAAATAATTTAGAAGATGGTTCAACTACAGTGGCTGCATCCCAGCACTAACTTTTGATGCAGATATTATCTAAATCTTGATAAATATCAGTTTTATGTAAATGAAGTAAGAAATTTTTCCTCTTTAGTTCTAAATAACCACTATGTCATGGCCCTATTTAATTTACAAATAGTAGAAGATGGAATCTATCTTGGCAAAGAATATCTTGCATTCAAAACATGTGATACACATTATTTTCTTTTAACATTATGACCTTGAAGTTCAACAGCTTCTAATTTTATTTGCATCGCTATTTAACTTTAATTCTTTGATTATAAATTTTTAAGATATCATTCTCTACAGCCTTTAGACAAAATAAACAAGATCGGTGAATCATACAGATATCAAAACATGAAATACAGTTATATTTGACTCACTGCTGGAAATTTACAACAGTGACTGAGACAAAAGCATGCCAAAACTAACTATGAACCGTTTACACTTTGTACTTAAATCCATGACAGCTAATCTAATGGATGCTGAATTACTTTGCTTTTCTAATGCATTCTTCAATATAATGGCTTAAGTATTTCATTAAAATGATATAATAATAGCATAATACAATATAATAAATATAATCAATGTGAACGAAAATAAATCTTCCGGCGGATTCATATGTAAACATTAAACATTACAAAAGTTTTCGGTGCATAAGAATGAATTTCAGCATTTAACTTTCGAAGGTAACTTGGAATCCTTAGAAATTGCACTCACCCTTATAAACCTATGATATTTTAAAAGTGTATGGCATAATTTCTTATTAAGTAATTTTCGACTTAAATCCATCGTTAAAGGTCTAACCGCGCTGCCCTTTGATACTATTGCCAGGTCAAAAAGATACAGCAGACTGCGTGATAAAAGCGTGATGGCAAGAATCTAGCACTAAATTATTGCTTATCAACCAGATTATTTTGCTTTTCGCGTGATAATGATGCGGTTTTATGGTAAAAGACATTTTAATAAATTGAACATATAAATTATTAATTAAGCTTTCTCTGGCAAAATTACGAAATTAAAATTTTCGAGCTTTTTATTTTGTTTTGCTTCAGACATCAAAGTTTATAAAGCTGTGTTTGTTGAATTTGGGGTTAAAAACAACAAGTTTGGATTGGGTTTGGTTTGACTATGTAAAAGCAAACTAGGGCTAAATGGCTGAGGGGAGAAATACCACCATGGAATGCCTTTTAAGAGAAACTGGCTCGTATACAAGTTACGCATGGGGATACCACGAAAATCAACCACGTAGACAGCCCGTTGGCCTGGATTCGAACCAGGTCAGAACTACCAGTGTTTGGCGATTTTACCGCTTGGCCTCTCGTGGCCTTAAAGAACAAGAAGAGTATTGTAAGCAGGCGCATTACTGTAATATATTTAATTGAATTTAGCACATTCAGTTATATTTCTCATAATTCGAAACTTTTATCATGTTATTCGATGAGGGGGTAGAGCTATGGTGCCCAGGCACCCTGGTGGTTAAGCACCGCAGTTCAATTTGATTCTATTACTGTAATATAAAATCTTCGGGTTATTTCGCAACCATTCAGGTTGTTTTCTTACACGAAAAATCTGTTTGGCTTGCTTCATTGAAAGGCAAAGTCTCGTTCTGATTGCTATCGTACCATTTAGTTGATTGTTGAACAGTTTTTGTATAAAAAAGATAGATTAATGTTTTATAACCTCTAATAATGCGTTTTGATAAAAATTTCCTAAGGAATACATATCTTGAACAACTTGATTATGTTACTGCTTTTGAAAACGTAATTAGCATGTTGGAAAAAAGGAGAAATGATGCAGAACAAACGCAAGTAGTCTTTTGAAATTGCTTTTAAAAGATAATTAAAAGAGATTATAAGGATCCAAATATGCAGGGATAATTGCTGAACCATGACCTTTAAGCACCAAATTTGACTTGAGCAATGCAATGTTCATTGATTGAAGTAGATAGTGTAGTAGAGAGTTGCTAATTTTCAAAGCAATCTCTTTCTTAAATATATAACATTTCTCAGAAACTCCTCTTTTTTTGTGCGTGTCGTTCTCGATGATCTTTTTCAATTTTCAAACGTTTTTCTCGCAAAAAAATAATACTATTTCTTTCCTTAACTAAAATAAGCAATAATTCTGTATTCATTAAACAAGAATTTATTTGCAAATAATAAAATGAAATTCGGACTTTGTCAGATTATCGGAGCCTACCAGAAACCGATCTGATAAGTTATACCAGTCGTTATCAGCAGGTCAACCAGGATTCAAATCAAAAAGGGACCGGCTGCATTAATCTTTCCATGTTTTTCTTCGTATGTAACATGAATACGAGACAGTTTACTTCAGAAAGTCCTACAAGGAATCGTCCTTAATATAAGGCAAATAGTTTTACAGTCTGTTTCTTTAAATTAGGCACATCAGTTTTTCATGTTTCCTTAATTTTGATCGTAATGCGCTTCGTTATCGCTGCACAGCACTTGCTTTCTCCATATCTTTTAAGAATAGTTGAAGTCAACTTGCATTCATGCGCCTTTCACAAAAAAAAAAATCCTTTTTAATCTATTTTACAACCCGTTTTTTGGAAAACCAGTTCTTTATTTTGTCGGTATGAACGGACGTTACGCAAAAAATCGTCCAAATGGATTTGGGAACGGTCAAAATAATTATTTCCGTAGAAATATGATACAAAGAGATAAACTCTAAACAGAAACAAAGGAGGGGTTAATTAAGAACCGCAATCATCTGCGGCAGTGACAGCATTCAATTACTTACTCTTAAAAAGAAAAAAATGTTATTACTGCAAATACATTTTATAAAAAAGAATCCTTCGAGTCGTGGTATATGCCAAGTATCAAAAACTAAACTTTTACATTATTTTCATGTTGCCAGATTTGACAACTTATAGATTAACATAGTAAATCTACAATAATAAAAATGTGACGGGAAAAAGCTCCTTCGGCCAAATGATGAAGTTACAAGTACGGAACATTCAGTATAATCAAAATATGTAGGTTTTCGAAAATTACAGTTCTTTAAAACAAATTTATTTAGAAGACGTTCATTCGTCCAAATCTATTAACAAACCTGAAGAAACTGACTACCCTGGTTTGGATTACACTAAATTTCATTTTTTTTCCTTACCTTAAATCATAAAAATGTCTTAAATATTTGTAATGTGCTGATGCAGTCAAGTTTTTACTTTACTCCATATACTTAATTACACAATTTAAAAATTCATTTACTTTATTGTGCTTTTAATTGCTCCTATTGTCATTTTCATCATCTGCATTTGGACTTACCGCTGTTGTCAGTGTGTAGAATGTCTTCATGAAAGTCATGACATAGACTGTTGATCTTATTTCACGTTCTGTATATTTTCATTTAAGAAGTATTTTTTTTAAGCTGAACACTTAAATTAAAAAAATAAATATACGAAGCATCGATTTTAAGTTACGTGTTTTTAAATTCTGTAATGTGTTACAAACAGAAGTGCCCGAGTTCTATGGAAGACAGCTGGGAAATATTAAATAAATAAAATAATGTGTAATTAATAAAGAGATAAAAAACTAATAAATTAAGTTGAAATTTAATATAGTGTAAAAAGATAGTAAAATCAGTGAATTTAGTAAAAAATAAATATATACCCACCCTCTTATTCAGCCTTTATTTTTTCAACCGTTGGTCGCAGTCATACACTTCCAGTCACAGAAGTGTTTTAAATGACGAAAATATTGATTTTGGCAATGTCAAATTAAAAAAAAAATTTTTCCACAAATAGTGAAATCTAACCTTTATTTCGGTATCCCGGTTTCTTATTTAAAATACATTTAATTTTACAACACATCCATCTGATAACTTAATTAACAAACTTAAACTTTTTGTCTGGCTCAAGAACAAAGAGATTATTATCTAAAGTAATCTCCTGAATGCAAAAACAAATTTCATAATACATAACATGTTTGTTTGACAGGGATAAGATGGATCTTTAGAAAAGAACCAAAATATTTTAAATCTGTAAGCACATAATTCTAGTTACATCATTGATACACTAGCGCAATTAAAAAAGTTGGTCATATTTTATTGAGTAAAGAAGGTAACATAACCTGTAATAAATTAATGTTGCTGTTGAGAAGTTCACTTAACCTCAGTATTATTAAGTCAGGTATCTAAATTTCATTTTAATATTTTAAATGATAAACAGAAATTTGCATACATTATAAGAAAAATCATAGACTTAATAGCATAATAATGGTAAGGCTAAATAAAAATATGCCAGAAATATAGGAAATATTCTAAAATTCAGAAACAGTTTTAAGATTTGGATGCTATTTCTAATTTTAATGTCCCATCTAATCTAATATTTCTACTCAATTTTCCAATTACCCTGCTCTATTTTTCTGTTGCTTGCAATTCATAGCTTTTATTTTCTCAGGGAAAAGTCTAAGGAAAATGTTGAAAGAGAATTTTATATGATACAAGGCATTTAGAGTTTTCTTCTTCGTTCTGTGTCTATCTTCAGCTAACATATATTTTTTAGAAATAAAGGATTCCTGAAATAAAAAAAAATTCTTTGCAAAGTTTGTTATTCTGGAAATAACCTTAATAATGGAAACGTCAGCTCAAACGGATTTTCAAAGACATTCAATTTTTATTTTATTTTTAACAGACAGGAAACTGCAACAATTTTTTAATAGCGAATGTTTTAGTTGAGTCTGTTCTTAAAAAATATTTTTAAAAAAATTGAGATTAGGCGAATTGAAAAGGGCTGGTAAACCTGTGATGTGAGAAACGTTTTATATGAGAATGAATATTTGAAATATATCCCTAATTCTTACTCCATCACGGAAAGAGAATACCCAGTATCAGTCCTCTTCATCTACCTTTTTTGAAGAAAGCAATATTCTCTTACTAGCCGCTGCGCGGCCAGCCTTCGTCTGGCTTTTAAGTGTACCGGGAAAATGTCTAAAGAGAACACCAAACATTAAATTTGAAAACTGCACAGAATTTTACTCTGCAGAACAATTTTATCGAAAAAGAAACAAACAACAACTGAAAAAAAATTCAGTTAAAAATGCATTACATATAAAAAGCATACAATGAAATAAGAAATATCCCTTAAAACAAATATTAATTATCTTAATAAATAAATTAACCAACTTCTTGCTGCCTTCTCTAGACAAACGTCCAGTATCCAAGAGAAACATTAAATTTAAAAACTGCACAGAATTATCGCCCTCATTTTTCTGGGTGGCAATAGTGCTGATATCAGCAACAATGGCTGCATGCCATTGTTGTTCATATAATGAGAGAAAATCATCAATTTGATACTATTTCATCAAAAAAAAAAATCTCATTCGAATTTTGGAAAATCGATGTGCACTGGCTCTTGTCTAGATGCATCTTGTGTACCAGATTTCATAGGCCTGGGTCTATTAGCTTACGTGCAGTACGAACGAAAGACACCTACACACACAGAAAAATCATCCTTTTAAATATAGATATATAAATTAATTAAACAATTTACCTTCGCAAAAAGAAACTATCTTTCAATTTCTTAAACTGTCCAATAGAGTGAAATCTCGCTTTGCTATAGCCCATTATGTCTTAAAATGACGCAATCACGTCAGAAAACATAAAATTTAAAAAAAAAAAAAATTCTTATTCAAATTTCGAAAAACTTGCTTCGAGGTGCACTGGCTCATGCAGAACTTTTCAATATCTTACAAACAGTGTAATAAGCAAAAAATAACATGAAAGAAACTCAAAAAACAATACATTTCGCGCAGAATTTTACTCTGCAGAACAACTTTATCAAAAAAGAAATCAATAAAAATGTATTATATATATAAAAAATGGCAATGAAATATACACTATCCCTTAATACAAATATTACTTATCCTAATAAATAAATTAACCAACTTCCCTTTGCAAAATCTTAAGAACTCAAATGGTATAAACAGATTAAGAACTTAAACAGATTAAAAAATATCATGCACAACTTTTTTATAATTAAAATTATATATAATTAAAACATAATATTACAATGAAATAAGCAATATCCCTTGATACAAATGTTAATTATCCTAATAAAGTAATTAAACAATTTACCGTTGCAAAAAGAAACAACTTTTTAATTTCTTAAACTTTTCAGTCTCTTAAAAACAGTAACATAAGAAATACGATGAAAAATTGTTGCCAAACCGAAATTTTTAAAAGAATGAAACTATTCAAAATGATGCAATTTCATCAAAAATCTATCAACAACAATAAGAAAGGAAAATTGTTGCCAAAACTACATTTTAAAATATCTGAGATGCGAGAAGTGTATTCGGAAGCTTCATTTAAAAAATTTAAAAAAATACAAAATATTATTATTTTTCCAAAATTTTTTTTTTAAAAGGAGTCGAAAGGATTAAAGTTCAACGTGTCCAAAAATCAAAGGAAAATAAACAGCACATTTTTTTAAATAAATTCCGCTGAAAAGGTGTTAAGCTCACCTTCCTAAATAAATTTGTATTGAATCGATTTATTGAAATACGAAATTTATTTTAAGTTCGTAAAATAGCTAAGTGTCTACGCTTCACAACGATGTAAAAATGACATGTATAGAGTGAAATCTCGCTTTCCTGTAGCCCATTATGTCTCAAAATGATGCGATTTGGTCACAAAACATGAAATAAAAAAAATTCAAATTCGAATTTCGAAAAAATCGCTTCGAGGTGCACTGGCTCTTGTGTAGATACACCTATGTACCAAATTTCGTGGCCCTGGGTCTATTAGTTTACTCGCAATAGGAACAAAAGACACACACACACACACACACACTCTTTGTTTTATTATATGTAGAGAAGAGATAATGCATCCCAGTTTGTATGAACTAGCCAGGAGTTCTTGACACAACCAGAATTTTTCACTTCACCCCTTCAAGGCCACTCAGGCTGCTAGTTCATTACAGTTTGATTGCTTAGCAATAATTTTACCTCCTAAAAGTCTCCAAATTTAGGGCTGATGATTTCTTTGTTCACTTTTACATAATTAAGCTTTGGAAACTGATTTCTTAGGTATTCAAAATCTTTCCCATAGTTTTAAAAAGATCTTCATTTGTTCTCATTTTATATGTGGGGAATTATGTTTAAAGTACTTGATGTGGTTGCTAAGCTATTATATTTAAAATAAGAAACAGAACATTCATGTCCAAAAATCATTACCTTCATTATCATGAAGGATATTAGCATAGTTATGTGTGTGTGTATATATATGTATTTATTTATGTATAATATATGTACTATGTGTAAGATAAAAGTGTGTAAGGCAAAATTCTATCTTCAATTTGCAATAGTCCTTTAACTCTCTTAACTTAATTTGGGTATTCTCCCTTAGTGTTCTAAAATTAGTAATGGCTTATAAAATTCCCTCTATACTGCATCTTTCAAAATTAATACACATCATGATTTTTGTCTTGTTTTTTGTGATTTATCTCACTTGTCTGAGAGTAACATCAGAACAAGCCCATGAAATTCATTGTGGCAAGGAAAGCAAGATAGCACCTGTCGTTGTGTTTGATTTAATACTTGAGCACTGTACAGGTGAGAGTATAACTTTGCTCAGTCCCGCCTCCACAATTTTGATGGACAGCACCATGGGATGATGGGTCCAATGGTCTTCAACCCCTTTTACTAATCTCCTGAGAGAACTTTCGGCTCACCCCATATTTCGAGTACTATCGCAGACATTATACATTTACAAACATCTATGCCTCCTCTGGGATTCAAACACGAGCCCTTCGGAACCGCAAGAGGCTCTCCTAACCCCTATATTGTCTAAGCAGAGTGTCATGATCCAAGGCTCCTTACATAAAGGCTTCAGCCAATAATGACTTCAATTTGGAAGCAAAACTTTTTATTAGGCAATGGGATTTAATTGTGAATCAAAACCTTATCATTCTAAAAGAAGCTTTCATCTCTACATATAATAAAACAAAGAGTCTGTGTGTGTGTGTCTTTCGTTCGTGTTGCGAGTAAGCTAATAGACCCCGGGCCACGAAATTAAGTACATAAGTGTATCTACACAAGAGCCAGTGCACCTCGAAGCGATTTTTTCGAAATTCGAATTTGAATTTTTTTTATTTCATGTTTTGTGACCAAATCGCATCATTTTGAGACATATATAATGGGCCACAGGAAAGCGAGATTTCATTCTATACATGTCATTTTTACATCGTCGTGAAGCGTAGACACTTACCTATTTTACGAACTTAAAATAAATTTCGTATTTCTATAAATCGATTCAATACGAATTTATTTAGGAAGGTGAGCTTAACACCTTTTCGGCGGATTTTTTTAAAAAACTTATTTTAAAAAATGTGCCGTTTATTTTCCTTTGAGTTTTGGACACGTCGAACTTTAATCCTTTCGACTCCTTTAAAAAAAAGAATTTTGGAAAAATAATAATATTTTGTATTTTTTTTAAATTTTTTAAATGAAGCTTCGGAATACACTTCTCACATCTCAGATATTTTAAAATGTAGTTTTGGCAACAATTTTCCTTTCTTATTGTTGTTGATAGATTTTTGATGAAATTGCATCATTTTGAATAGTTTCATTCTTTTAAAAATTTCGGTTTGGCAACAATTTTTCATCGTATTTCTTATGTTACTGTTTTTAAGAGACTGAAAATTTAAGAAATTAAAAAGTTGTTTTTTTTTTGCAACGGTAAATTGTTTAATTACTTTATTAGGATAATTAACATTTGTATCAAGGGATATTGCTTATTTCATTGTAATATTTTATATTATGTTTTAATTATATATAATTTTAATTATAAAAAAGTTGTGCATGATATTTTTAATCTGTTTAAGTTCTTAATCTGTTTATACCATTTGAGTTCTTAAGATTTTGCAAAGGGAAGTTGGTTAATTTATTTATTAGTATAAGTAATATTTGTATTAAAAGATATTGCTTATTGCATTGTATGCTTTTTATATGTATGCATTTTTAACTGAATTTTTTTTTCCGTTGTTGTTTGTTTCTTTTTCGATAAAATTGTTCTGCAGTTTTCAAATTTAATGTTTGGTGTTCTCTTTAGGCATTTTTCCGGTACACTTAAAAGCCAGACGAAGGCTGGCCGCGCAGCGGCTAGTATTTTATATTTCACATACATATACACATACACACAATAATTTATATTTAAATACTCAAGAGTTGTGTTCCAACTATGATACTTTTCAAAACAAAATTCCCCTTTTTTCTTCTCTTGGATACATATTTTCTGACCCTCAATGTGTATGAAACTTTCTATTTTACTAATGGAAAACAACATAGTTTTTGAATGCAATTTGAAATTTGAGGGTGCATAGCTTCTTTAGCAACAAGAACAAAAGTCCTGAAAACAGACTTTTGTTTGGA
Source organism: Stegodyphus mimosarum (assembly GCA_000611955.2). Taxonomy (NCBI): domain Eukaryota; kingdom Metazoa; phylum Arthropoda; class Arachnida; order Araneae; family Eresidae; genus Stegodyphus; species Stegodyphus mimosarum. The sequence continues at coordinate 836,902 of KK118339.1, read as the reverse complement.
AATTTTGCTGAATTTCCTTCTATACTATACCAGACTAAGAAATTTTTTATGAATCATCTGAAAGTATGTTTCATTATAAATAAAACAATTTCTGATTCATTTCTTGATCATTCATTGCACAGATGTGACGTAATTCTGTGAATATATTTAATTTTTATTAGCATTACTGTACTATAAAAGGGGTTTTATTACAAAAAGAAAAAACTTTATGTTATTCATACTTTTCAATAGCACATAAAAATTTATTTAAGTTACATATTTTCAGCCACGTTGCAAAAAGATTACTAACTAATGCAATTATGAACATTTGCAGCATAACTCTGATTAGTAAAAGATATTTCTAATACCATAGACTACATATTTCAGTACATAAACATTTTTAATAGTAATAATTAATATTTAGCTTTACCTATTTTTGTGTTGCTTTATAATGGAATTACTGCAAAACTGCCCCAGCCATAGATAAATTAGTTTATTAGGAGAGAAGTTTGAAATATTTAACAGGCTAGAAGATATACTATTAGTGTGTTTTAAGCTTGTTAAATTTGTTGAAATTTCATTTCAAATAGATGTAAGATCAATCTAGATTGAAAATTGAAATTGCTTCTGTCTATAACAGGACATAATCTCAAAATTTATAAAACACAAATTAAAAGAATTAATCCCTATTCAAAGATGTAGAAAGCCAAATTTAAAAACAAAAAATACAATTTTATTTTTTTTATATACATAAATAAATCACAGACATTATGTACACAGCTTGCTTTTAATTATAACATAAAAATGAGTTTAAATATTTTACATCATTAAGAAAAACGTTTTCACTTATATAAGGTTCTTTCTAAAATTCTCATCATAAAGCAAGGTTGAAGACGGCATAACAGTCTCTTCTGGATAAACTAAATGCTCTTCCTGACATTCAGAATCATCATCATCATCATCAAGTGCACATAGCAAATTATCATTTTCAAATGTTGAAAAATAATACCTAAAAATAATGTATGCAAGTCATTAAAATCTAGATTCTGGCTAGGAAATATGAAATAACAAAGGACCATAAAAATTCACAATTTAATATTTTAAGTTGGTACACTGAAGGAAATAGCTACAAATTTTATCATCAATATTACAATATATTCTTTAAAGAATATTATATTATACATTCCAACATAAAATATCAATGAACTAAATTTATAAACCATGCAAAAAATGAGCATACATAATTACGACAATTTTCAAGATTGTAAAAAATTATTACACAGCATCACTTGTATTAATTTAAAATAGCAACTAAATGTGTTTTGAAATAAACAACTTTTGAAAGACATATTATTATAAACTTGACTATTAAAAAGGTGAGAAAACAATATGGATGAAACTTAAAGCCTTTTCTCAGTGCAGGGAGATAATGAAAATTATATTATTTTTCAGTTTAAAAGATTGTAGTACGAGTTTCACTAGTCTTTTCTTTTGTTACTGATAAAGCATTATTTAGTACTTTTAGAATCACATTTAGTTTATTCATATTGCAATAAATATATTTAGTTTTTACTTGGATTTGCACCCTAATCAAAAAAGAATTTTCAACAAATCCTTAGCCCTTTCTTGGTTCCATTATGGAAACATTCCTAATAGTTTATAATTAAAGCAGCAACACCATCGAAATCATCACAATCCCACATGTGTTACTCTGTCACTAAAATGCACAGTATACACATTTCCTAAATATGAGCTATAACATTAATTTCAAATGTAAAATTTTATTTGGATTTTTTCCATTAATAATTAAGAAATTTCATTGCAAAATGTGCTAAATTGCTGGCTGATTGCATCAAAGAGTATTTGGAACGCAAATACCTACTTAATGTAGTGTTTGCTTTTATCAATTTAGATTATAACACCAACCTTTATTACAATTATAAAATTACAAAGAAATATAAAGATACAAATATTTACAATGGCTGATTCCACTTAGCAGAATCTGGAAGAATGGATATATGGCCACTTTCCATCATATGTTGCAATAACTCATTGTGAAAGCTAAACTTCAGATCACAATTGATGCATTCTTTTTCATAAACCTAAAAGAACAAGTTTACTTTTTTGAAGAAAAGTGAATTTCTTTAGAGCATTATTATGAAATAATACCCATTTTCACACAGACAATAATGCATTATCTATTCATAATAATGAAATTACATGTACATGTAACATATGACAAAAAATAAAGGAGTATTACTTATTCCTCGATGTAATATACAGGGCAATTTAAAAAAAAATACAAAATAACATTGCAAATCAGGCATACAACAAGGATCAAAACCCACATAAGAACATACGGTCGCAAAAATCACTAGAGGGTGCTATAGCCATAAAAAAGCATTGCTATACAAAACCAAGCTGAGCAAACAGAGATTGTCTTCATTCAAGCGGTGGATGTATTGGAAATAACATGGCTAGTTACACATACCCCGAAATGGCTGACATGCATTTGATTTATATGGCATGGACAACTGCAATGGAGGACAAGCTATGCAAATATATTGCAAGAAATATCCTGATAGAAAGGTGTCTTGCCAATCTGCATCAAGGACTGTGCAAAATCAGCTCATTTGACATGCGCAAGCCAGATGCTGGTTGCTGACAAACAATTCAGACATTTTTTTTTAGAAGAAAGCATTCTCAAAGAACTGTAGCGCATTCCTTCAACAAGTACAAGTTGTATCCTGGGACATCGATATCTACCAACCTACTGTCTGGTGCCTTTTATACAACAGAGGACTGCATCTTTTTTATTCACAACGTGTTCAGGCATTGGAACTGGAAGACTATATATAACAAGCACATGGAATCTGCATGGCAGTTTTTAAAAGAAAATGCTGCAGACTGGAACTTCAGAGCAAGTGTTCTCCTCACTAATGAGGTTACATTCTCATTACAGTATGTGATGAATGTTCCCAACTTGAGTATTTCGCAGATAAAACCCATATGCTATGTGTATGCATGCCTCACAACACAAATTTATTCTCAACGTGTGGGCTGGCATTGTAGGAGACTGTTTACATGGTGCATGCATTCCCCCAGAAAGACTTGATGGTTGCATTCTTGCAAGACATTCTGCCAGACACGCGGAATAATGTTTCTATATCTATTTGTCGATGCATTTAATTTCAGGACAATGGAGCTCCCGCATATTTCAGCAGATAAGTCAAAACACATCAGCAGGTTACTTTTCTTGGAGGAGTGGACTAAATGCATGGCACCTCGATCACCAGATCCATCTCCAACTGATTTTTTTCTCTGGAATTTTCTTTAAAAGAACTTGTTATGTAACACCTATTTCATTGACAGAAGACTTAGTAGGAAGAATTATTGTGGCAGCAGGATGTGTTTGAGATACACCTGGTATTTTTGAGAAGGTGTGCCATTCAAAGCAGTGTCGATGTCAGGCATGTCTCGATGCATCAAGAAAAAACTTTGAGCATCTCCTGTAGTGGTCGTACATTTGTAGCATGTGTCTAATGTAAATAAATGATCTGAAATGGTTTTGTTTCTTGTCTTTGTATTACATATTATTTTAAATGCCATCTAGTGGCTCCACATAGCATTTGCGGCCCGTTATTTTTCATCCTTGTTGTATGCCTGATTTGCCATATCATTTTGCAAATTTTTTTTTTTAATCATCCTATATAAATAGAAGAAAGTAGAAAAAAATCTAGGAACAGGCTTGGATAGAAGTATGTTTTTAACATTAATTTTTGATATAAATATATAATTTTTTCCCATTGTATCATACATCAAAGGGAGGGAAGGATTATGTTCATGCATTCAGTTATGTTCAGAACATTATCTGACGATAACTATTCTTCATCCATGGATTAGTAGAAGTTCATGAAATGGCCATCTGATTTCACACAAGACTTCAGGTCTTCAGACATGATTCTGCATGATTTTGTTTCCTTCAAAAATTTTTTAAATACACTATGTAGCATGTAATGGATAAGAGCATAAACACAAGTACTAATATAATGCTCTTATCACTGTAAGATCTTAAGCAACTAAACAAGGCATGCTGAACATAATTGTTTATGGGTTTTAGGAATAATAAAATTCATTTTCCCCTTTACATAATTTACAGATGGAAGTTAAGATTCCGTTTTACAATGAACAACACAGTATTAAACATAAAATAAAAATTCCCATTTAAAAATAGTTATTTTGTGTATTCTTTCATTAATTATATGAAATCACACTATATTTACATTTCATTACTAATAATAACTAAACGTATTTATTACTCATCAACTATCAGACTAATTATTTAATAAAGCCCTTTATATGTGCTATACAATGGCAATTCCCATGCAAGGAAAGGGAAGAAGAAAATTCTCTTCAGATTATGTTACACAGTAATATACTGAACACAACCGGTATTTGCAAAATTTAAAGAGATAAAATTATGCAGTTGACAAGGTGAACAAACACTAAATACACAATACTGAAAAAAATATTAATTTTCCAATTTACCAAAGATAACGTGCTTATTATCAATAACAGAAAACAAAATTACTCACTTTTCTCCTTATGTAGTTAATTAATTTTATTTGAGCATAGAAGTTCAAGTGATATCTTTCTTTCAACAGCAAGAAGTCAAAATTGTGGTTTTTCTGTAAATTATAAAACAACAATGATACAAATGCAGTTGTAAGTCCAAACATAGACATGTTCATCTGTTGATGAAAGACTAACAACCAACTTTAAACAACTTCATTAAAACAACAAGGTTTATAAATTCATGCTTCCATTCTGTGATCTTTTATGCGAGTTGTTAAAATTTTATGCAAGTTGTCTGAGCAATATTTGTAAATCTTACATATGTTATTAGACATAACTTGGTAGCCTAAATTCCAAATTAAGAAAAATCATTACAAATCTTAAATTTATAGATATATCATTATTATTATCCTACCTCAGATATGCCAGTTTATACACAGTCCAGTCACATTAATGTGACCATCTGTCAAAAGCCAGAATAACCACCTTTCGCAGAGCGGACTGCTGCGAGACGTGCAGGAAGAGAGTCACAAAGGTCCCTGAAGGTGTTCTCTGGGATGTTGAGCCATGCCGACTCTAATGCCGTGGCCAGCTGCGCTAGATTACGCGGTTAAGGATACATGGCGCGAACAACTCGATCGAGATGGTCCCACAGATGCTCGATTGGGTTTAAGTCAGGTGAGTTTGCTGGCCAGGGGAGGACGGTAAACTCATCCTGGTGCTCTTCGAACCACGCACGTACACTGGCAGCTGTATGGCACCTCGCACTGTCCTGCTGGAAGATGCCATCATCCTGAGGAAAAACAATGCGCATGTAGGGGTGAACATGGTCCGCAAGGACAGATGCGTACTTGTATTGATCCATTGTGCCTTCCACAATGATCAGTGAACCTAGAGAATGCCAGGAAAACATTCCCCAGACCATAATGCTCCCGCCTCCAGCTTGGACCGTTCCGGCAATGGTTGCAGGGTGGTTCCTTTCAGAGGTTTCACGCCTTATACGCCAACGTCCATCTGTCCGATGGAGCATAAAACGCGATTCATCCGAAAACGCAACCTGTCGCCACTCAGTGGACGTCCAGCTGCTGTACTGGCGTGCAAATTCTAGCCTTCGCCGTCGATGAACAGCAGTCAGCATAGGTGCACGAACCAGGCGTCTGCTTCGGAGGCCCAGACGCAGCAATGTTCGCTGAATAGTACTTTGGGAGACACTTTTGGTAGCCCCTTGGTTCATTTTGGTGGTCAGTTGCTCAACGGTAGCCCGTCTATCTGCCCGAACGCATCTCCGCAACCGTCGTTCGCCTCTGTCATCTATGGCCCGTGGTGCACCACATTTGCCACGTCGCTGATTTTGGACAGTCCCATTTTGCCATGCATGGTACACTTTTACCACGGCGGCACGCGAACAGTTCACAAACTCAGCCGTTTCGGAAATGCTTCCACCCTTGGCCCGAAAGCCAATGATCATGCCCTTTTGGAAGTCGGATAAATCGCTTCGTTTCTGCATTACGCCAACGATTGAAATGTTTTCCGAAGCCCTCACACACCCTTTATATACGCTCAACTGCACTGTGCTGCCACCTGCCTTCTGTGATTGGTTATTTAACTCTGACATGGAAAGTACGTGGTGGCCACATTAATGTGACTGGACTGTGTATTACCTACTAAGTCTAGCAAAGCTATAAAATTAACCTCTTGATGAGGAAATGCACTAAAAATATGATTGCATCAAAGAAATATTCAAGAAACTAATAAATGAAGTACATTGTAAATATTACCCATAGTTAAAATCAAGTAAAACTTAAATTTCATAGCAAAACTTTAAATATTCATGGCATTTTTCTCTTTTTCAGATATGTTTTAGTAGTAATTAGTACTGGTGAAAAAATATTGCTCTTAGAATTCATCAAGCCACAATGTTGAAAAAAAAAAGTCTCATAAACTATCAGAAATTAGTGAAAAAATAATTACGTTATTTGAAATTTAGATAAATATGGTAAGTGTATTACAGCGTCCAAATGTTTGACTAGCAACATGTGGGTGAGTATTATTATATTTAAGAAACCTATATTTAATCATTTGGGATGTTTAAAGTGCATTTGCTGAATGTAAAGCATTGCACCCACCAAATGTTCTTGCATGAATGCATCTGTGCCTTGGCTTGAAATGTTGCTCAATTGTCAGTATCCAGCCCTTTTCCTCAAATTTAAAAGAGTCAATTCTCATTGTCAGCAACGATATGGTAAATAAATCACTCTTTTTACTTTCTCATATAAAGTAAAGAAAGTACTGTAATCTCAAAAAAATTTCAGGTATCATATTTCAATGGAAATATTCAGTCTGACTACTCCTGAAACAATCTGGACAATTTTTCTGCATGGTGTCTCTACTACGAACAGAATAAACGAATCTTTTTTTCAAAACAGATTGTAAAATGCATTTTTTGTGGCATCTGTATGATCTCGCATATCTCAAAAACAATTAGCTGTAGAACATTGAAATTTTGTATACAGGACTGCTGTAACATCTAGTTGTGCATCTCCCCTTTTTTACTGCAGTCAGCAGTGTGAATGATTCTTAATAAATTGCAGATAAAATTGTACAGATAAATATTACGGATTTCGTATTTATTTGGAATTGTAATTAAAATTGCTTTATTTTTCCATGCAACACAGACGATTTTTTGACGAGAAAGCTATTTCGGAAAAGTAAAAATAAAAGAGCGTGTGCATTTAATATTTAATAAATGAATATCTCGTAATTACTGTTGCCATCCACTAAAACACCTCATCTCAGTTGTAGTTGTAGTTGTTTTAAGAGAACTGTTTGTTTCCTTAATGCTGTGATTGATTGTAGCGAATTCACTGTGAGACTAGATTAACTTTATCTGTTTTGATTTGAATTCTGTTTAATGCTTGAGATATTGTGATATTGTAGGAATATCTCTGAGGAAATATTTTAGTGTTTTGTTTTATTTCTTGTGAAAAGAATAAATTTTGTTAACTTTTTAATGACAGGTGCATTCAATCCATTACGAACCAGTACGCATGCAACAATTTTTGGTGTCAGGAATTGGGATTTTGAATGCCATTCACTAGAGCAATGGAAGAACAACTGAGACAGCTCGTCACTGCTTTTGCTGCATTCCAAGAAAAGATGGAAGCTGGGCAGGCATCCTTTAAAGAAGAGATTAAAGCTGGCCAAGATTCCATTAAAGAAAAGATGAAAGCTGTTCAAGAAAAGATGGAAGCTGGTCAAATTTCCATTGAAGAAGAGATGAGAGCCGTTAAAGCAGGTGAAGAAGAAATGAAAAAGGAAATTACTTGCATAATAGAAAATAAATTTGAGGCTATGGAAGGTAGAACAGACGCGGTCGAAAATAAAGTTTCTTCCGTCAAGGAACATATACAAGAGAGAGTTTCTGCTGTGGAACAACAAATTGATGACAAAGTTTCTGAAGTTGCCAAAAAAGTTGATAATTTAAAGAAATTCGTAGCGACGGCAGGGAGCAACCCTGATAGTTTTAAGTTCTTATCCATGCCTGCTCGTCCCTCACTGAAGCTATCTACGTATGATGAGAAGACCTCCTGGCATGTGTATGACACAATTTTCTGTAGTTAGAGATGCTAATGGGCGGGATTCCCAAGCTAAGGCATCTTGCCGCTTCTCTGAGAGCAAATGCAGTGGATATCCTGCAGACTCTTCCCGAAAACCAAATGCTAGATTTCGAAGCTTTATCCAGCATGTTGCAGCTGCGCTTCGGGGAGAAATGCTTGAAAGACTACAGCAGGCTTCAATTGAAATCCCGTCAACAGAAGTCCACTGAAACACTCCAAGAGCTCGTCATGGATGTTGAAAGGCTAACCCATCTCGCCTTTATGGAGTGCCTCAGAATAACAAGGAAAATCCTCTCCCTGTAGTACTTTATTGATGGCATCCAGGATCCTGAAATACAGAAAGCATTGCGAATGGCAGATGTCAAGGACTTGAAAAGCACTCTAATGTATGCCATTGAATTCGAGGCAGCACAGCAAGCCACTTGTAGAGACCGCCACCCAATCAGAGCCGCTCACATACAAGAACAGGCGGATCAAATGATTGCTCGCTTAGACGATATAACCAGAAAAGCAAATGCCTTGACGCAGAATATTGGTGACAGAAACCGACCATAAAGTGCTGGAACTGCGGTGCTTTAGGGCACATGCGAAGGAACTGCCGAACACTCCAGAGCATGGAAAATAAGACAAATGACATAAAAGACAATTTAAATGTCATGAGATGGAAAATGAGTGACATGAAACGGAAGTGCTGGAACTGCGGAACACCCCGAGGTACGGAAAATAAGACCATTCTCCAGCAGCGACACAGGAAGCAAATTAATGATCATATCACTAAGCAGAGTTTGAGTGATAGTGAACAACCCCGTTTTAAAGCGCTCAAGATTTCTGCAGTGTGTGACAATAGTAATGGATTATCCACCAATGGGCATATTGAGAAGTTCCTTGTGATATGATCATTGATACAGGAGCTAATGTTACCATCATTCGAAGAGATTTAGTTAAAAAAAATTAAGGATAAACTGATTTGGACGCCATCCTGTGTTACTCTCCAGACTGCATCCAGTGAGAAAATCAACATAGAAGGAAAGTTAAACGTGAACATCACCTTTTGAAGTGCCACCTACTATCACATGGCATATGTGGCGGATATTACAGATCCTTGCATACTAGGATTGGACTTTTTAAGGAAGGACTATTTTAATTTTCCTTAGACTTCAAAAACAACAAACTTTCAGCCACTGAGGACATGAGTATCGATCATAACAAGGGATCCTCAGCTGGAAACGCCGAAGTCTTGTCTGAAAGACCCCACTCAGAAAGCTGCCGACATCATACTAGGATTGAAGAGAAACCCAAGACTACCAGCAATTCTCCACCCCAGATGCTCATCGGTCGTGATCTTCGTCTGCCTTGTGATCTGTTGTTCGGCCACCCTGCAGACGTGCCTTCATCACCTGAGGAATACATCCATGGTGTCCAGGCTCAGTGTGAAATGATGCACCATTCTGCACGAGAGTGAGTCAGCTTGGTGATGGAGAAGATGAAGACTCGCTATGACACGAGAGCTACTGGCCATTGTTTCAACGAAGGAGACAAGGTGTGGTTGTGGAATTCGACTCGACGGGATACACTCTGTCCGAAACTACAGTCACCTAAAAATGATCCGTACACAGTCCTAAACAGGCTGAAGACGTCGTGGTTCAGATCCATAAGCCATCGAACTCTAAGCCTAAAGTCGTCCATTACGACAGGTTAGCTCCTTACTAAGGCCGTAGCACGTAATGTATATAATTATAAATATTAATGTAAATAGCATAAGACCATAGTCTTTTTTGTATATAGTATTTGATTTGTATTTAGTATTTGATTAGCTGAAAGTTATTGCAATTGTTTATTTTGTTATTGCAATTGTTTATTTTGTTATTGTAATGTTTATTATTGCATTGATGCTTTAGTTGTAAGTTTGGCTTCCTGTCCAACGATTGTACTCTCTGGGACGTGCAGTCCTTGGGAAGGGGGCAGTGTTACGGATTTCATATTTATTTAGAATTGTAATTAAAATTACTTTATTTTCCCATGCAATGCAGATGATTTGGCTATGTTGGAAAAGTGAAAATACGACAGTGCATGCATTTAATATTTAATAAACAAATATCTCGTAATTACCATCCACAAATATCAGGAAAAATTGAAGTTTTATTGGAATATTCTAGTAAATAATTAAAAAGCTTATAAAAGCTGAATTAAAACAGCTCATCTCTGTTGTAGTTGTTTCAAGAGAACTGTTTGTTTCCTTAATGCTGTGATTGATTGTAGGGAATTCACTGTGAGACTGGATTAACTTTATCTGTTTTGATTTGAATTCTGTTTAACGCTTGAGATATTGTGTTATTGCAGGAATATCTTTGAGGAAATATTTCAGTGTTTTGTTTTATTTCTTGTGAAAAGAATAAATTTTGTTAACTTTTTTAATGACTGGTGCATTCAATACATTACGAACCCATACGCACGCAACAGATTAGCTGTAGAACATTGAAATTTTGTACATGGGACTGCTATAACATCTAGTTGTGCATCTTCCCTTTTTTATTGCAGTCGACAGTGTGAATGATTCTTAATAAATTGCAGATGGTGAACTAGATTAAATATTTATGAGAGACAAAACATGAATTTGGTCATGTGAATTTTAAAAAGACCCATTACTGGTTCACATAAAATGCTCACATTTTGCACAAGGTTCCATTATACCATCCAAAAATTGGAGCTTGATAATGGTTCACATAAAACATGATAATGGTTCACATAACTTGATAATGGTTCACATACTGGTTCACATAAAATGCTCACATTTTGCACAAGGTTATATTATACCATCCAAAAATTGGAGCTTGATAATCAATTTCTGATCAACGAATCATGAACTCAGTACTTTTTTTGAAGCAATTTGAATTTAAAAGTTCGTTTTAGCATTTTTGATAACTTTTACTCCTAATGATGGGAAATGAACAACGTTAATGCTTTTTCCAACAAGAAACACTACATGCCAAATATTTTAACAGCCTTTGTCACATGTACATGAAGCTTTCACTGAAGAATGTATAGTGATCCCACCCTATTCCCCAGACTTTCATCTCTGAGGATTTTTAAAAGGTACATGAAGATATCTGATCACTGAAAATAATCCACACACAACTGATCAACTTAAAAAGAATACTGATAAATGCATTGCTACACTTGAAGAAAATCACTTCCTTAAAATCAGTCAGAATGTGATTTCATTTGTGAAAATATGTCTAGAAGTTCAAAGAGAACATTTTGACCACCACATTGTTTATTTATAAAATAATTATGATTTACGGTAGTTTCATATTTTAGAGTTTTATTCAGGATAGTACTAAAAGCAATAACAGTCATCTCCTGATCAATTGGAACATATTAATGCAGTTTTGTTCCACCCAAAAAAAGGAAATTGAGGAATGATGGAAAAATTACTGTCACAATCATCAGAATAAAGCAAAATTTCTATGAGACATACAACAGGGAGAAATAAATAAGTGGGATAACAGCAGAGATATCAGATGATAGCACAGTTTTTAAGGGGTTGTTTTTATCCATAACAGTGCATAACTTATTTACACATTATACAATCCGCAATATATAAACATCAAAATCACCCAAAAATAAATTGCTAAATCATTAAAACAAATTAAGTGTATATTCATTAATCTATGTTTCTCATAAACAAAACAATATTGTTCTTTTTTTTTAAGTAAGTTCTTTGTTTTAGATGTTGATTTGATTTTCCCAATCAAATAAATTTATTCTCCAAACTGAACTGCTTAAAGATGCAGGTAAATTGTTAATCATATATTTCTGC
>KK118339.1:747907-818967 GCA_000611955.2 Stegodyphus mimosarum | reverse complement strand
CTACTGCACGATACGACAATCCAGCTTCACGAAGGCCGATGATTCTCCCTCGTTCAAACTCTGTAAGTTGTTCAAATCTCGCTCTCTTTCGTCGACGAGGCATAAGTACAGATTGAGTTAACGTTTACCACTAGCAGATAACCACCGATAACCATACACGCCTCGCTACAGCCGTCTATTTATTCGGATCCATCAGCCGTTCAGAGGGCGCTGCTCAGCATACGCATGCGCTACGGATTTGCAATTCTAATCATTTGCATATCATGCGCTACTTTGCATTTCCTGAAAATTTCAGCTCACTCGCGTAAGTCCTTCATGGTGTTGCAATTTTCACAAACGTGAGTGTATATAAATTATGCGAATCAGTATCCAGTTATATGTGGAAGAAATGGCTAAATATGGCAGAAAAGATAGAGTTACTGGAGAAGACTTTTTAAAACCTAGGTGTATTATTGATTATAACAAAAAAATTGGGTGATGTAGACATAGGAGACGGAGTTATGAGACACCATTCAAGTTTTAGAAAATCGGTGAAATGGTTCAAAAAATTATTCTTTGAGCTTATGGATATAACCATATTGAAGTCCCACATTCTGTATGACAAAAAACACTGCACTAAAACGCCGCTCCTCCAATTTAAGATGAAATTAATTGAGCAAATTTTAGACAACTATGAAAATTATAGAGACGAAAAGCAGTTTACAGTAATATCTGTACCAGCGGCTATCCGATTATCTGGTAGGCATTTTCCTACACGTAATCTGAACAAAAAGCGAGAAAAAAGCCGCAGAAAGTGCATTGTTTGTTCACAAACCGTGCTGAAAGAAAGAAAAACACAACAAACATTTTATGCTTGCAAATCATGCAATGTAGGACTTTGCGTTTCTCCCTGCTTCGAGATTTTCCACACTCAGTCTTCATTTTAAATATTATTATTTCTTTTTGTAAATAGCCCTTGTCGTATATTTTTTATTAATGTGAAAGTATATTAATGTGCTTTGTCAATTAAAATTTTGGAATAGCAATTTCAAAAATTATTTCTCAAGCTAAGCAAACTTTTTTTTATATATTTTCTTATAAATTGAAGGAAAAACATTATTAAAGTCTAGTTTTAATGCTATAAGACAGATAACGTAATAATCTGAAATACTACCAAAAATTACGGTGGTAGGACTTAAACTTAATTATTTGCGATTTTTTTTCTAAACTTAGGCCTAGTGGAGCAAAACCCCCGTCCTGTAGCATAATTCCTTTCACTTCCGCTTCGTCCTGAGCGCGCATCTTAGACAAAGGCGCCCCGTCGTCAAAAGGTTAAAACTAATATTAGAAATAAATTGGTTTATGGATTATGACAAAGTATATGAATCTTTATGCAAGAGAATTTTTTTATACGCATAATTACTTTTATAAATTTATATATACAATGTACGTCCAGAAAGTAAGTTCCGTTTGGTAATAAAAGTAAATTGTGTACAGCTACAGAAAAGTTATTTATTGCACAAAATTCAACAACTCTTAAACTACTTTTCCACATAACTGCCGAAATATTGCAGGCATTTGTCATAGCGTGGCACAAGTTTTTGTATACCTTCTTCATAGAAATTAGCCGCCTGTGTCTTCAACCAGTTGGAAACAGTTTCTTTCAGCTCGTCGTCATTGTTAAAGTGTTGACCGCCAAGGAAAGACTTAAGATGTAAGAACAGATGAAAGTCGCTAGGAGCGAGGTCAGGGCTGTACGGAGGATGGTCAAACACGTCCCAGCCAAATCCCTGTAGGAGGTTTTTCGTCACATTTGCAGTGTGTGGTCGTGCGTTGTCGTGAAGAAAAACAACACCTTTTGACAGCAATCCTCGGCGCTTATTCTGAATTGCACGGCGCAATTTCCGAAGTGTCTCGCAATAAGCATCTGCTCTGATTGTTTGACCACGCGGTAAGAAATTAATGAGTAAGATGCCTTTCCAGTCCCAGAACACTGTGCACATCATTTTTCGAGGTGTCAAGATTTGCTTCGGCTTAACCTTTGCTGGGGATGAAGTGTGCCTCCATTCCATTGATTGCCGCTTACTTTCAGGGGTGTCGTAAGAAACCCAAGTTTCATCTCCTGTGACTATCTGTGTCAGAAATTCTTCACCGCTTTCAGCATAACGGGTCAAAAACTGAAGTGCACTACCCATCCGTTTTGTTTTGTGTTGCTCAGTAAGAATCTTTGGTACCCAACGTGAGCAAAGTTTACGAAATTTCAGTTTTTCGGTAACAATTTCATGCATTAGTGATCGTGAAATTTGGGGAAATTCCATAGCGAGAGCACTAATTGTAAACCTTCGGTTTTCATGGATCTTGTCATCAATCGCGTGAACCAGTTCTTCTGTAACCAAAGATGGACGCCCACTTCGTTCTTCATCGTGCGCATCACTACGTCCGTCATTGAACTTTCGGACCCATCTTCTCACCATTGAATCACTCATCGCTTTTGGTCCGTAAACATCGCAAATTTGCCGATAAATTTCACTAGGTTTCACTTTCCTCGCATTCAGAAAACGAATCACAGATCTGATTTCACAAGCGGCGGGATTTTCAATCAACACCGACATTGTAAACAAGCACAACAAAGCGTACGTGACTGACAGCGATCTCCAAATGGCGCGCGTTTCTTCTCCTTGATACAGAGCGTCTACTGCGCATGTGCGGAACTGCGATCGCAGAGCTGCAGCGGAGATAAATTGAAACGGAACTTACTTTCTGGACGTGCCTCGTATATATATAAAAAGAAAAAAAAAGTTCAGATTTGTACAAATAATTTTAATATGATTAGTTTGAAAAAGCATTATTATTTGTAATGAGTTTTTATATTTGCAATCAACCTACTATTTTTATATGTGCACTATATTCTTTTACATGGTTTTATTTTAAATATTTTTTCAGGAGGTTTATCAAAGATCAAAGATAAGAGAATTGGAGTATTAAGAAATATGCTGAGTTCAAGTGGCAGTACTAATTTTTCACATCTGGAACCATCTTTTGTTTTCTTCACATGCACTGCATCTTTTTTTTTTTTTACAACATTTTCTTTTGAAAACTTAACAAAGATCCAATATATCACATAAAGAGAAAAGGTGCGTTAACAAATTATAGTGATTTCAAACAGCAAGAGATAATTAAGAAAGACTAAAGGCAGCATCATAACAATGATACCATGGCGATTAAATCGTCTGTTCATAGTGTGGTTTACAGATACTAGAAAATTTGGATGATGGGTAACATTTTACAAAGTCTTATAATTAATAAAAGAGTTAAGGAAATAAAATTTTTAGTTGTGATTATCGGGTAAGCATTGAAAATTCCCGTTCTCATCACATAAGCAAAAAATTAAATCTTACATTTATTTTTCTCTGACTAAAGAAAAGAACCTCTACTATATACATAGCAGAAAAGAAAGAAAAGGGGGGGGGACTGAAAGCTTTCAGATTTTACATTTAGCCAAAAGGCATTTTTTTAACATTTGTGTGTTACATTTATTTATTAAATATCATGTTCTTCACAACTAAACCACATAAAATTTAATTCAACAGCAATATCACAAAATATTTAGAAAAAGCATCACAGTCTTACGCAATGGAGATAAAAATATTTCTTTTTTTTTTCCGTACAGTGTTGCCACTACTCACTTTGAAATAATTGAGTTTGTTAATCACAAATTCGTTAAAGTTTTACAAAATTTGAAATAGATAATAAAACAGATTTGAAATTCAAAATGCCCATGTTCTACTGGAGGACTACATTATTCAAAACTGGATGACTCTAGTTACCGTTGTTTTATTCACAACGTGAGAAACATTTATGCAGATTCTTCATTATTTAGTTCCTTTAAACATATATATATATATAATATATATATAAAGTATATAAATAAATGTATATATGTATATAGGCGCCAAATACACTGCTGGCCACCCAAACTGCAACATCAAGAAAGACAAGAGATATCACAACAAAATTTATTTAGCAGATAACATGTTGACAAAGTATCAAATGATTAAATTTATAGACTTCTGTGAAGTGTGGTTCCTTCTCGAACCAGTAGCTAGAGTAGCCGCCAATAATGGAGATCACTGCTGCCACATGCCTCGGCATTGATTCAAAGAGACTTTGGATGTGTTTTTGGGGTACAGCAGACCAAGCAGCTGCCAAAGTTAATCTGGTGTGGCAGCTAGGGATGTAATCTGGGTCAATCGTTCAGCAACCATGGACCACATGTTTTTTATCGGCGAAAGATCCATACTGTGAACCAGCCAGGGAAGCAATTCAATCTGGCGATTGACGAAGAACCCTTGGACAATGCGTGCCATGTGTGGTTGCGCATTATCCTGTTGAAATACGGCTGTGGGCAAGCCCTGAGAGTAAGGAAGGACAACTGGCTCCAACACATCGGAGATGTAGTGCTGGCTGTTTAAAGTACCAGCAATGCATACTAGGAAAGCGAGAGTGATATCCAATACAGCCCCATACCATAATACCCGGTGCAGGACCAGTGTGGCGATGCATAACGCAGCTGTTCAGCAACCTCTCTCTACAGTGTCTCCAGACTTGAATCCGACCACTGTGGTGTTGCAGACAGAAGCGTGACTCATCAGTAAAGACAATTTGATTCCATTCTGCCGTCCACATCCTTCTTTCATCGCACCATTGGCGGCGGAGACGTCTGTGGTTCTGCGTCAAGGCAATGGACGCCTTACGGACAGACCACTCCACTGTAAACGGCGTTGAATGATACGTGCAGACACTGGATGATGCATTACAGACTGAATGTGCTGTGCTATGGTTCGTAATGTGACTGAGCGATCCGTCACTGCCACGCGCACAATGTTCCTGTCATCACATGAAGTGGTGCACTGAGGTGGATGCGATCGAACACATCGGTCCGCCATACCCTCCTGCATCCAACGGTCACGTATCCACATTACAGTTGTTTGGTTTCATCCAACATGACTACCGATTTCCCTGAAAGATAATCCACACTCGCTGTAGGCCACTATCCTTCCCCTGTCGAACTCGGATACTTGATCAAGCGTGATCACTATTTACTATGAGACATAGATCTTTTTTTTTTTTTAAACCACAAGAAAAACAAAACTGACGAACTTGGAATCGTCAAAAACTCCAAGCTTTAAATAGCGCTTTGAAGTTGCACAGCAGGTGCATGTGATGTGCGTCTGCGCTGAAATTCTAATCGTTTGCATATCTCACCCCCGCTAATGCATGTTGTAAACTTCATGTTATTTGCACGCTTCCTTCAGGGTGTTGCATTTACGGTGGCCAGCAGTGTATAATACATGGCAATAATATTCGGTAGCAACAGTTTGAAAATAGAAGCAATGCAGGAAAAGAAGCGATGCAAAATGCTGTTTTGGGCTAACAATTCAGGATCCTTAAATTTTAAGATCATGTGTACTAACTGTGGAACGTAGAGGATGAATAATTTATATATAAACAAATAACCAAGAAGCTATTTGATATTGATAAGAGTATAATAATATACTAATTTTAAATGAATTCTCAATTATTTGAAACACCAAAATTTTAACAAACCTTCATATGATTTAAGGTTTCTTCGAAATCTAAGATGCTGCTGTCACAAAACAAGCATATAAATGCTAGATTTTCAACTTCACAATCCATGAGTTCTCTGCAAGAAGGAAATAAAATTAATTTTAAGAAATGTGAAGACATATTACTAATATATAATGAAATTTTCATGAATACAGAGTTTCAACTTTTCAGTATTACGAAATAAAGCATTATATTAAATCTCGAGTTAAAATAATTTGAAATTACATATTTGATATACTGATTTTATAAAACTGCAGTAAAGTCTTTGATACTGTCTAAAAATATTTGCTGGAATTCAGGAAAACAAAGTCTAAAAAAAGTATTTATATTTTTATACTGAAACCCAAAAATTTTGTTAATAAATTATTATCATTTTTAGATTCAAATATTAAGCTTAACTAACTTCATGCATTTTCTCATTGTGATTACTGCAACCACTATTAAATCATGACATATTCTTCCTGTATGAATTATTATTAATTTTTATTTTGTATC
The DNA here is from genome assembly GCA_000611955.2 of Stegodyphus mimosarum. Classification (NCBI taxonomy): domain Eukaryota; kingdom Metazoa; phylum Arthropoda; class Arachnida; order Araneae; family Eresidae; genus Stegodyphus; species Stegodyphus mimosarum. Next base: position 812,865 of record KK118339.1, on the reverse strand, counting down.
CTACCTGAATTTTCTTCAGTTATATCCCCCTATTATATAAATTACACTAAAAAATTAAAATTATTGGATTAGTTGGAAAGGTATATTCTACTAGCTGAGCATTATGAAACGAAAAATGTTGTTTACAGGTATGTAGGAGAATGATCTCAAATGAGCCATATGGTGTTAGTAAGCCTACAACATGTACAAGAACATGAGAGAAATAATTTAACACAATGAACTCTTGCAACCACGCTTTAAGCAAGAGTAGTGAAGTATTGTGAGACCTTTGTTAAATGAAGGTGGTAAAACTTATATAGATTAACTAACTGAATACTCGGTATAATGATGGTATATTATATAAGTCATATGTATGCGTTTGAATGGACTGAAAAGAAGACTAGTGTCATTAGCATGGAAGATTCTATTCATTGCACTTCAGCTGTTGAAAACAACTTATGAACAAGGTAATACATGAAAACTGGCATAGCATAATACAGATGGCGACATCACTATTTTACATTAATATTGGATAAGTCCAGAACATCACCCACAGCAAGCTGATGCTTCGCATAATAGTGTGCGATGGATGTGCTTGGACATCCATCATCTACTTGAAATGGAGGACACATCAACTCTTTCTAAGAGCTTCTTTATCAGTATGAAATTAATGGTAAGGCATTTTTGCAGCATACCATGAAGATGAGAGTTGGTATACATGTGAACGAAATTTCTGTGGTATTTTCTCCCTCATTACAGCGTACCTTTGCAGTGTAACTGCAAAGCACATATGACTAATTACACCATAAATGTAAGCCACATCTCGCTAGTAAATGGGAAGTCCTTAGTTCTAATGAGGGAAGGGCATTGCTGATTTCTGACATTTCCCATCTTTGAAAAACTTTAAAAAGCCTCTGAAACTTACGTTTTGGGATGATGTTAAAGTAAGTCAATGATGCAGGAGTGGCAGCATCACATCAGAAAGGAAACACTTCGCATGATATCTTATATGCTTGTTAAGCATTGGCATTAGTATAGTGAACTAATTTAGTAACTATATTGATTGGTAATATTGTAATTATTTAACTGCTTGCAATGCATTGGAAAAGATATGCAGTAAGTAAAAAAATTCTGATTTGCCATTGAACAATATAACACAACAATGGCAACCACGTAAACACTTATTTAATATTCAAATACCTTTTAATACAAACAACCAATTAATTTTTTTAAAAAAAACGAGAGAGATTTAAAAAAATTAGGGGGAAAAATAAATTGTGTACAGAAAATTAAAAAATCCACAAAGTCATAAGCAGACTATTGCAATTAGAATTTTAATTGTTGCAATAAAACAATTTTTAACTTTAATGAAGAGAAAAGCATCCAACACTCATGCACATTTAAAACAGGCCTTTTTGGCTATTGCATAAAACAAAAAAAGCTACACCCTAAAGATCAGAATAATGAAAATATTTAACAATCACATACATTTCTTTGTCATCACTTTCTTCTTGTGATCCATCATCAGTTTCATTATGCACATCCGTCCATGTTTTACCATATTCCTGTAAGAATAAGTTTTTTTTTACTTTATTTTAACTATGGTAATACCAAAGTCTGCTTGATATAATACATTTGTTTCTTAATACCTACCAAATAGTTTATAACATAGAATTTATCAAAATTCTTATTCTTCGGATTAATTCTTTTATGTTGTTTCTTCCTCATGTGTTCCTTTAATGTTAGCCAATCTTTGAAAATCTTCTCACAATAAAAACATTGTAATCTTGAATAAAAACAGAAAATAACAATTTAATGAACACATTCTTAAATATAAACCAAAGAAACATAATACAAATTCTAAACATATGAATTCAAAATAAAAGAAACTAATATCTTAGAACTACAAAATAAATAATTTTCTTGTGCATTTATGACTTGTTAAATGCACTGGTATACAAAACTTAAAAACATCAGATTATTATGCTTGAATGCACTAAATATCATACAGGACATTCATACAAAAAGTACCTTGAGAGGTAATGAAGTGGTGAAGGAAGCAACATAATAATAATCAAAATTATCAAATGTACAGATAAGATTAAATTTAGATTGGTTTAGCTGATTGTGGGAAAGTACATTACAGCTATCTGCTTAAGAGGAGGGATGCCTTCGTGGACTTTGTACAGGAAACTGGTTCATACACATGTTACACATGGGGAAAACCATGAAAATGCCCATGCAACCAACCCATTCGCCAGGAATCACATCCAGCTCATAAATACCACTGTTCAGCGATAAGGTAGGTATGTAGGAAGCCCGTGCTTGAAAAAAGAGAACATCTAGTAAAAGGACAGTGAATTAATGACATATGTGTTATTTTGGGCATGGCATTATTTGAGGAATTTAGGTACTTATTAAAAACAAAGTCAGTTAATACCTGACCATTTTCAAATCTATTTCCCTTGCGAGCAGCAACCATGGTTAGCCCTTCCCTGTGTCTGAACAGGAGAGAGTGCATGATGGCAGCAAGCAAAGCTAACTATTCATTTTGAGTTTTTGTTTGGTACCTATTTATGTTGGCTGTAATTATACATAGTTATACATAATTATACTCTATACATAGTTTTTAAACTAATTTTAGTTTTATTTATTTTTTGTCACTAATCATTAAGTTATTATTGTATGTTGGCATCTCACAGCCACATTCAATATTTTTTTTTAAAAAATTTACATATATATATATACTTATAAAGGTTTACCATTCTGAATTTAGTATAAAGAAACAAGCAGAATTTATACATTATATTATTATTATATTATTCAGACATTATATTAAAATAACAAAATAGAGATAATTTATCACGCCTTGATTGTTTACAGCATTCTATGTGCAGGCTTTGCATTTGGAAGCAGTACTGGACAAGCAAATCTATGCATAACTAGGCTATAATCTAATTTAAACAGCACAAGAACTCTCTATAATTGCAGCACTGTGCAACACAATCAGCTCAGGAGGCATTTGATAGAACTTTTAACAGGGTTCTTACACATTTCTGCACATGGAAATTAAAGTACTTTTAGGGACTTTTAAGGACCATTAAAAAAAAAAAAAAAAAACTAAGGACCTATCAGCAAATTGGAGCTGAATAAATTAAATTCAATCAACTTATGTCTGAACTTTCTTTTTGTAATTATACTCTAAGAATAAAACAGATCCGTAAGTAAGATGCATTCTTATTAAACGTAATTTAATAAGGATAATTATAAAACAAATTCGAGAATAAAATCCACTTTATAAAATTTATCAAGTAGCATTAAATATTTTATGCATATAATAACATATCTGAAAGAAGATTAGGGACATCTTATTTACATTTTACTAACAGTTAGCTTTATGCTGATTTTTTTTTTATGTCTCATTTTGCCACATACTTATTCAGTCTAGAGGTATAGTGAATAGCAGGTAGATTTTATGTCAAATGGCATAGGTTAAAATGAGAAATAAAATCATAATTAGCATGGTTTGTAACAGAAGATTAGTTGTTGCTAGTGCTGCTGCTCGCCTAGAGAGATACCTGTTAGTCAGAACAAATCTGAAAGGCATGGTTGATCTGATGTAGGCATGGTTGGAAAGTTCTGAAAGTTAGTTGTGCTCTGTCTGTCTGATGCAGTTAGTATTGTAGCTTCATATAGAGTTTCTGGGATTGTAACCCAGTTAATATATTTAAAGGTTCCAATAAGGCACCAATGCACCAGAGGTGATAAATTGTTTTGCATTATTTTAAGTCTCACTAGATGCAAAGAATAAGTTTTACAATAATTCTTACATTTTTTTTTTTCTTGTATCTTGTGGCCGCAGGAATGATTAATGAAAGGCAATAACTTTAATATGCAGAGATAATGTTAACCCTTTGAAGGGCAGTATAGAAAATAATTTAAATTGTGGTAAAATTTTGCACGAATTGTAAATTATGGACCCTAATACCACAAAATTGAGAGTTCAAAAAATTCTAGAGTGAAATCCTGAATTTTGAGAGCCAGTATATATTTTATACTGGTGTCCCTCTCAGACATTTTTTCCCAGGTAGCTGCCAATTGTTAATTTTTGTTTTTTAAATTAATTTTACGTACTTTTGATGTGTGTTTGTAGAGATCGGTGCTTGAAGATAGTTATGTAAATCTGAAGACAAAAACTTTTAAAATATCACTAGAAAATAAAATTTATATTTTTATGCACTTTGTTGATACAACCCAGCAGGACATACTTATGCAAAATATGGGTAAAAAGCTTTCGAACTTGATTTAAATTCAATATTAATATTTTATGAAAAGATTTAGCAAACATAACACTGCACACGTAAAACGTATCATGCTGCATCTGAACTTGTATAATGTTGCAAAGAGATTTAACTCAGCTGAAAAATAAAAAATTGAAAAATGAAACACTATGACTCAGATGAGAAAGTATGTTGCATTTTTTAAGTTATTATACTTTATGCTTTAGATAATATATAAAAGACCATACTTCATGCTATGAAACCAAGAATCCCCTCTCACATACAGACTTTAGATTATTGAGGACTATAAAGGCCCCTTTTCATTTCCTTGTACGAAGTAAAAAGGAAGTATTGTAATCGAAAAAAATTTCGGGTACCATATTTCAACAAATATATCTATTTTGACCACTATCAAATGCAATTTAACGATGTTTTTGAGTAACATCCGTATGTAAGGACAGAATAAAAGACTCTTTTCCCCCAAAACAATTATAAAACTGATTTGAAATGGATTCATAAGAGTTTTTTTCATGGCATCTTTGCGTACATATGTATGTATGTGAACGTTGAAATTTTGTATATAGGGCTGCTATAAGATGTAGATGTGCATCTTATTTTGGTTGCAATTGGCTGCACCAAAAGTATACAGTACAAATTCCGAGATCCAGACGGCCAATATCTGGAATGATCTAAAATCCGGACTTCAAAGCCGCAAACAAAACAAAAAAATTTTATTTTGTATGCTTTATGCAAGTGCATTTGATTTTTTCCTCTTATAATAAAACACGTGGAGAGCCTTGATTTTTAATTTCACTTAGGCACTAAATAAAATACCTAATTCTTGAAGAGACAATCATTTTAGCATAAATTTGTGAGATCAATAATTTGGCTCTGTATCTGCTTGGCATAAACCGAAACATTCTACATAAGATACATCACTGATTTTACACCTACTGGTATTTTATACTTCTGACACCAACCTGGAGAATTATTATTCATTATATTTTGCTTTCATCCCCGCATGTTTATCAACATATGACAACTTAAGTAATGATTCATGCAGCGATGTCTAACCATTTTTTTTTCTATTAGTAATTGAATAATACAGAGTATGGCAACTTTTTATGCTGAAATTACACTTAACGATGATTACAGATTAAGTTAAATGCACTTAAGAAACGCTAACAAGGAAAGATTTAACAAAAATTTCTTTTCATATGCTAAAACCAGATTTTGTTAATGAAGCTCATAGGCCAAAAGATTACATTTAGTGCTGCTTGAGTTAAGAATAACTGATATGTTATTCACATAAACCCAGAACTGGCGTCAGAGCTCATTTGGCTGCACTGGGACACACAATATAGGGACTAGAAAATTTTTGTTATTTGGAGAAGCATCCAGTGACAAAATTAAGGAATGATAAAATTTTTATAATTTAGGGAAAGCACTGAGATCCAAAGTTTAGGGGCTGCAAAAATTTAGAGTTTAGGGAAGAGTTTTGTAGTAGAATTTAGGAACTGTAGAAGCATCAGGTGGTATCTAGCACTGGCCCTCCATTAGCTGCAAGTATATGTGGGAGTTTATTTATTCAGGACTCAGATTAGCCTTAAGCATGTGCAAGAAATAGGTTTATGTTATAATAAATAACTGAATTAATACAATTCAAGCTTAATTCAGTACATGATAGAAGCAAGACAAAATTTAGCGGAACAACTTGTCTTTCATCGCCAATCTCATGATACATAGCCAATACTGTGTAGTGTAAGCTATTAAGCTAGTCTAAAATTATACTTTACTGATTTTAAGAAATTTCAGTTAATATAGCAGATTACACTGTTCCTTAATCTTCTAATTTGATCCAGCTTATTATTTTTTGCTTAATATTACAGCAATTTTATGAAAATTAAAGCTTGAACTTTTGATTACGTCAAAAAGATTTTCTAATTCTGGAGCTGTAAAAAGATCTGTAAAGCGAAAACATGTTTCAATGTCCAGTAAACAAAAAGTGCTAGTTTGGCATAAAATTTGCTGTGTGGAGCATCACAAGATCGTGGGAGGATGCATCTCCAGACACTTTAAAAAATGCTTGGCATAATTTACAGCCAGCTTCCATATTTCATGGTGAGGATGATGAAGATGACAGCCATGAATTTGAAAGTTTTCGGATATCGCAAACCAAAGGTGAAATTTTCTAATATGGATTTTATAAAGAAATGTTGAGAAACAATAATAAATGAAGATGATATAACGGAAGTTTTTTATTGCAATGACAATGCCCCAATCATCAATCAATTATCGGACGGCGAAATCTGTATTATATATCCAGAAAATACCGCTACCGATAGGGTAAAGAGTGTGACACAGAGGTTATTGAAAACAAAAAAGTTCGGTTGACAATTTAGTCGGAATTCTTGACAGCAATTACAGGACTTCTACTGTGGAACTTATAACTGAGCAAGAAATTATGTCTGTTTATAGAATTAAAGAGAATAACCTAAAAAGCGAAACAACTTAAACAATTTAGATTAAAAGAAATGTTTAATAAAGTTAACAAATAAATATTAAGCTTCTTAGTTTCTTTTCTTTTTTTTTTTGGGTAAATTTTGACACTTTTTAGATCATAAATATTCATTATTGTGTAGCATAACTGAAGCACTTGCTGTAAACTTAGAAATTTAACGTACTTACTGTATCTTGTGATTTGTATGCAATTGCTAAATTTCATAAAATGTAACAAATGGAATTATGCCATAAATGCACTTTAGGTGCAAAGTCAATTTTGAATGAAGCATTCTTTGTGCAAACTACGAATTGTATGCATGAAAAGGCGAGATAGAATTAAAAGAATGAAGTGTTAATAGCAGTTAGGCTCTCCACCAAATACACTTAAAGTGTTAGACATGAAGTTAGTTAGAACCTTAGGTTTAGCTGGTTATAGGGCGTCTTTTGAGGTCTTGTTATGTCAAGTTCTAACTAATGTTAGTCGGTCGTAGGTGGTAGAGTCGAACACTCCCCGAACAAGAAAAACCCGCTATTGCGGTTCGCTTTTCATCCAACACCAGTGGAGAGCATTGGGGGAAGAATTTAATTTTGCTTGAATGATAATGTGTGCATGCAAATTTACACGGGTAAGAAAATGAAGCCTGTTACCTAGAACTTAGTGTTATTATGTTATACTAAAATTTCTTTCCTTCCAGATTTTGCTGGAAGGACGTAGACCAAAGTAAGATAATGATGAAAACAGATGAAGATGTATGTACAAATCAAGTTTTCGTCTATAAATGGCCAAGAAATTCTATTTGTCTGTAAAGGTTGGCCTAACTTTAGAAGAGTTAAATTTTGAGTATTTTCTAGAATTGCATGTTTCAACATGGTCCGTTTGGACCACAGTAGTTCAACTTTTGCCAATTCTGGTGGGAAGTATGTAAGGTTTTAGTATAAACTAACAAAGTTTTATTTTAATTTGCCTTTTTCTATCTGTTCTCATTTCAAACTTCCCGTTAGAATAAGCGCGCGTATCAGCTTTATGCTAATTTGAAGTGGAGCCAAGTTCTACTTAAACGAGAGGTAGGAACCTCTCAGTGTGAGAGAGCTTTTAGTCTCATACCACTGTTACTCTATTCGACATTCGCCTGATTAACTAGTATTTAAATTCTAAGCCGTAGTGCTGTTACGCTATTACTTATTGGAGTAATTCTAAGTGCGTTAGTATTAGTTAAATCTTGCTACGCACCATTTAGCATAGAAACCAACCTCGCATTTATAGCTCTGTGAGCAACGACTACTTAATTTCTAATTAGTTTTAGTTTAAATTATCTGATTGTTCAGTTTAGGCCCAAGTGGTGGTCATTATTTTCTGTATCCCTCCCGAGTTGGGAAGTGGCTGTACACAATTGTGGTTTAATAAAAGAAGATTTTAAATCCTTCTTACGTATAGTCATTCTACCACTTAATCACAGTATTCTATCACAGAACATAGCTGCATTCAGCTCCCTGTTCAAGATCAGGACTTAAGATTTACACGAAGATGTTCGCCAAGAACATGCATCGAACACTCAGTCCTGACAGACTTTATCAGATTTTGTTAACAAATGAGAGCCCTTTTCTTTCACTGTTGAATTTCTTAGTGTTGTTATTTAGAAAATAAGTTGTTTTGGTTTTTAAGTCATTTCCACTATTTAGTTTTTACCAATATTAAAATCAAGAAAATTAATTTAATTTTTTTCTCTGTTTGAATATTCAATATATGGTGCACAAGCTACAAACCAATTCATTACCACTAGAGAACTGGTGAAAAACTGACCTAAAAACAAATTTTGTAGAACAGTAAAATCATCAAAAGTGCATAACTAAGTTTTACATTCTTTTTCCTTTTATTGCTTTTGTTTTTATGGATTGGCCTTTCTATCAAAATTACAGTCTTTGCTCTATAAGTTCAAAGAAAAAAATTTAAATCATCCTTTACGCAATAGGCAAACAACTTGAACACACACTGTTTTTCTACAATATTTTTACTAGAAATTTTTGACATAATATATATCAACTTTATACATTTCTCCCTATCTTCCTACCTAATCAGAATTTTTTAGCATGGAAAAGAAAAAAAAATTACTAATGTATATGCTAAATGAATAAATAAAAGTTGTCTTTTGCACTTAACATTGAATTTTTTACAGAATTTTAATAAGGAAAAGAGTGTAAAGAATTTTTTGGAATTTTATAGCTACAATGAGATAGTTGTTTCAAATATAAACTGACATTCATGTCTTAATTTCTAAAGTTTTTATGCTACTTTGCTTAGATAGTATGTATCAATTCAAGAAATATTTCATTTTAAAACTAACAAAGTAGTATTTGAAATAAAATAGATTACAGAACAAACACAGTGAATATTCTCAAAGATGACCACTCATGGATCCAAGATAATTTTAATTTTCTACAGTAGTAGTTGTTTTATACTGCTAATGCTAATTTATATTCCTCTAAGTACAGGTGGTTTTCAGAAGTGTTTGCCTTGAAAGAATTTACAGTAATCATATATGTACTGTGCCTTATCTAGCATCATAGAAAAGTAAACTACTATAAACTGTGTCACTATTTTATTTTCCTTTTTATTAAAATAATGTATGCATAAGCATAGACGTATCCAATATGAAACATCTGTATATTCATCTAATATAAAAGAAAAGGAGGATTTATTAATTTCAGTTATTTGTTCTTTGAGAGATTCAGGTGAAATGACTTTCTTTATCAATGCTGTGCATTTTGTCCTGCGTAAACAAAGTCTCAGGTGATGAATTTGACAGCATTTCTTTCCTAAGAATCTAACTCAAATGATCAATGGATTGTATGAATGCATGCGAAGGAACAAATACAAAAAGTTTCAATTGAAACACATTTATGTTGTTCACTTTTTCAAATGCAGTTTTTATACTATTCTGAGGGAAGATTTGTTGAGAATCAAAATCGCTGAAATAACTTTGCATTTGGCGTACATTTATCAAAACACTCAATCGATTTCGAGGGCAGCTACAGGTCCCTCCTCATCAGGAGAACGAAACTTCTAGAAAGGGAAAAGCAACCTCAGTAACGGCTTTTTATACCCCCGAGTAGTATCATGCGCGAGAAGGCAATGCCATCTATTGGCAAAAATAATAACCAAGAATTATGTTGATAGAATTTTAAAAGCGTTAGGAAGGACTGGATTGGATTTAAAATCATTCACTAAACATGCTAAATCTTTGTGAATATGAGAAGCCTCAAGAAAATCCAATTCACCAACGGAAGAATCCTTTTGGATAAATTTTGACTTGGATCTGCAAAAAACCCGATGGTATAAAAAGCCATTACTGAGGTTGCTTATCCCTTTCTAGGAGTTTTGTTCTCCTGATCAGGAGGAACCTGTAGCTGCCCTCGAAATTGATTGTTTTGATACATGTACGCCAAATACAAGGTTGTTTCAGCAACTTTGATTGTCACATTGGCGTGTTTCTCTTCTATTCTAATTTGTTGAGAGTTTTGCTTATGTTTTAAAGAAGTACTGTTCTACATTAAATCAGCTTTGTATGCCATGAGTTCACAATATAACTTGCAATAAAGCATTTTTCATTGTTCCATTTTCTTTTTGTTTTCATTCTTTTTAGCCAGTTTCTATACATGGGTACTTTAAGCTAAGCATTCTAGAAGGTGATGCTCAATTTTTTTCATGTAACTCATAATTCATAGCTTAATACAGCAACTATAACCAGATACAAATTTTGCATGCCTGTCTACAGATTACTAAACTATTAAAAAAAGCAATCAATCAAACACACGAAAAAAACCGGCAACTAGTGCTGAAAACTGTTTGCACCTTATCCATGGTCTAAGAATTGCCAGATGCCAACTTCTATCTAAGACTAGACAATTTTTCATTATTATTATAAATTAATGTTAATAGATCCGTTATTTAAGATATAAGCACTTCACAATATATTAAAAAAGTCTCAAGGAGCACAAGATGATGCAGAAACAAAAATGTCACAGACAGGCTCATCAAAGGTAGCAACTTTGCAAAAGACAGCACGATCTGGGAGCGCAACTATCATGACAGAAAACAGGATAGATAACCATACTTACTTTTTTAACATGCTCTCAAGAACATCCAGCAGTTCATTTGTAAAAACTAGGAGGGAAAAAATTACAACAGATTAAAACTTAATAATAAATACAAATAAAAATTTACTGCAAAAACAGAAATTTAAATGGTAATGAAAGATTCAACATATAGCTGACCTATGTTATCTGGAGCACCAATGAACAAATTATGTTTTTCCATTAAATGACTGAACAATAATGATCTGTAAGTAATAAAAAAGGGGGAAAGAATAAAATATGTATTAATACATACATATACATCAAAATATTATTTCTACCATCTATCAACATAATTTTTAAATTTTGCATATTTTATACTTTCAAGACATGGAAGACAGTTAAAAACATATAGATGAAAAAAGAATATGAAAGAAAAATAATTATCTTCAGTAACATCTTCATATTTACCATGGCTATCATAAATAAGCAACTATCAGAACTTGAAATCAATAAAATATATTTAAGATGAATACTGATAAATGATGCTGGCAATTAACATTTTAAAATACTGATATATTACTTTTCAAATTTCTGTATTTAGTAAGTAAATAGTTATATATCTGGTCATAATGAAAGTTTTCCACCAAAAAATTATCTTAATAAAGTTAGGGCGGAAAAAAAAACATGAAAGCAGTATCTTTAGTGTGGGTAGTAATCACCACCCAAATCTATGATTTTCTGCAACATTTTGGTAGTTTTTCAAAGCCTTCAGCTCAGAAACTTGGTGGCTGCAAGTATAAAAGCAGATCAACCTCATTCCAGACGTTCTGCGCAGAATGGAAGATAAGCACCAGCAAGATGTAGCTGCATGTGTGAAAAAAGTTAGAAGTCTGAAGGAGCAATGTAGGGGCTATATGGTGGGGATGGCAAAAGATCCCATTTGAGTCTGTACAGAGTCCAGCCTGTAAAAGCAGATGCATATGGTCTTGCATTATCTTGATGGAGCATTATCCTTTTGCACAAGAACTCAGTGTGAAGTTTTTCCTTTTTAGCAGCGTCAACATGGACTAGCATCTCACAGTACATACTACTGGGGAGGGTTTTACTTTTTCCCAGATACTCTTTGTGGATAATATCACGGCAATCCCACTAGATACAAAGCATGATCTTTTTGTTAGTCAGTCCAGTTTATATTTGAGCAGATTAGCGCAGGCCCAAATACGCCTGTTCTTATCTGCTTGAGTCAGCTCCTGCGGCACACAGCAACTGAACTTGTAAGTCAAGTTTATGCACTGCATAGCACGACTAATGGACACGGCACTAAAATCTAACTCCTTAGCAAGTTCTCGAGTAGTTGCATATTGATCTTCTTCCTCAAGTTCTCACAGATGGGCCTCATCAACATCAGTGAGACAGCCAGAGCACTCTGCTTCTTGAAGGTTATCGTGCTTATTTTTTAACTTTTGGTACCAAAACTTCACAGTGTCATATTATACAACATTAGTACCTAAAGCTTTATCCTTCCACAAGTTCTCATAGCCAGGCCTCATCAACATCAGTAGGCCAGCCACAGCACTCTGCTTCTTGAATGCCATAGTCCTTATTTTTGAACTTTTGGTACCAAAACTTCACAATGTCACATGATACAACATTAGTACTTAAAGCTGTACACTAGATTTGGTAACCTTCTGCATCTCACGTTTTGCAACAGAGCCGGAAGTAAATGATAGTTCTAATCTAGTAGCATGATAGTTCTATTTCAGACGCTTTATACTTAATGATAACAATATTATTTTACAAATTTAACAACATAGTGTTCTAAAGTAAGTCTTTGTCTTTCAAATCCCAAAAATCTTTTAAGAAAATATGATTAAACATGGTAATGCAGACTGTTTTCGCTGATGATATTTCCGATGGCAGGAAATTTTCATTAAAAAACAGTTCAAAATAATTCAATTGCATGCTGACAGCAGTGACAAGTGGTGGTAATAGCACAAAATAAGAAAACACGAATACATTTAAATTCATCCCATATTTAATTCAGAATAAACCACATGCAACACCAAAAAACAGAAGCACAGTGGCAAACTTCAAGAAATGGGGGGGAAGGGGCAAAACATGCCAAAAACATAAAGGAGAAATGATATTTATATTTTTCACTGCATGATCATCAGAAGATTGGTGCCATGGAATATATACATAATTAAAATAGCACGTATATTAATTGACAAAGACACAAAGATTAAAATTTAAAAATAATCTTAGAAGAACAATAAACGTAATCTGTGTCTTTATCAGTTCAATCCCTTCAGGACAAAGTAAGCAACGCAATAATTATAGCATCAAAAACACAGACAAATTCAAAAAGATTGCACAAAAATATACAAATTAGACAAATTCATAAACACTGCAAAAATGTAGACAAAAAAAAGAGAGAGAGATCTGAGTCCAAAAACAAAACTTGCAAAAATAACAAAGTACTTGAAAAAACAAAACCATATGCAAATTTTTTAATTCAAAATTGGAGAAAACAAAACTATATGTATATTTTGAAATATGATATCAATGATTATATCCACAATTCAATATGAAAAATATCTTCAATTATTAAATTATATCTTGTGGTGAAAATAAAATTCTTCAATAAATCCAATTACAGGAATGTTGCAAAATACTGTAAAGGAAGTTTTTTTTTTTTTTTTTTTCCTCCCAACTATATAAAATACTAAAAAATAACTCTTGGCTTTCTTCAGATATATTATACATATGAAATGGAATGTAATATAAAAAATATGTAAATGAAAATTGTAACTTTAATTTGCAACAGACCCTTAACTCTCCATTTTAATTTGGTTCCTTCCCATTTCCATCCTAAAAATAGTAATAAATTTCTCTAAACTGTGTCATTCCTACATGATATTCATGATGAAGATAATTATATAATGATTCAGTTCAGGTTAATTTTTAATTTGGGAACCAGAACTTTATAGTAGCCAAAAGAGAAAAGCAAAATTAAAAATAAATCATTCTGCATCAATCTTTCATTAACATATCACATTCTTGCTCTCGCTTGGTGCCCTGCCAACATATTACTGCTGGCTTCTCTTTCATTAATATAGTATTATAACAATGTACAAGCGCACAAATGTGATCAAGAATGGGCACATAGATAGAAGCCATTTGATGTGTAATTCATATCAAGAATGTGTGTCAAGAATAAAGAAAATTTAAATCAGCCACTATGACTACCATTTTTTATGCATTAATCTTTGTCACTCCATAAATCATGTTCTCTGCTGTGTGAAAACTAAATTCAGCAGCAAAATAGGAGTCTAATCAAATTATTTTCTGCAAATTTATAAGTATCTAAATAGATTTTATACTAAGCCAATGCTACAGAGCAAGATAAGCTACAATAATTTCCAAATAGTTAACGTATTCAAAAGGGATTTAATCTTACCTCAGTCCTTGAAAAAATAATATACAAAATTTTATACCATATTGTCTGAAATTCTGAAATATAACACAGTTTAAAATTTTAACAGTGTTTATAATTTTACTTAAATAGAATTATATGTATGGACAAATTTAGATTAGACTGTAACACATACCCAAAACATAATTTCTCAATGATGTATCAGAAGAAAACAAAGAAAAAAGAAAAACAAAAGCAAATTCCTGAATATCCATGAAGTGAAAATAACAGTAATAATTCCCTTTTTGCATGATTAACCAAATAAAAAAATATACTTTTTAAAGAATGCAGAAAACAACCTATCCAGTCTACTATATCAATATGTAAATAATAAGCATTATATAAGCAGAATAAAAATACAATAATTTAAAAACTATTGTAATACTAACCTGTTGCCAACAAAGTGTTGCTTACAAAATAAACAACTTCTAAAAAATGTCGTATCTTCCCTCTCTTTCTGCAGTAAGTCTAATACATACAGCTGAGAAAAATAGTATTTTAATTCGTATTTTGAAGCAAAATAATTACATTTAGTGAACATATTTAAGTTCTTTTACAAGAAACACCACTGACAGAAACAGTAGAATTTCAAAACTAGATAACAAACAAACAAAAAAAAATAAAAAAAAAAAAAAAGGGGGGGGCAATATAACAAACTTATAAACCTGGTTATATAATACAGAAGATGGGATTTTGCTTTCTGTTCATAAACAGATGAAAAAATTAAAATCTGGATAAGTTTCATACTAGGCATTTTCTTACATAAGGGTATGCACTTATTATCTGGAACAAAGTAAGTAATGTTCTGAGGCTTACAAACATTATGCATGAAAACATTCTGCTATAGAGGAAAGAACTTCTGGACATACCAAAACTCATCTACTTGAAATTGTATGAGCATTTTACTACTACTTTTAAATGATGTTGTTTAATCAGAAAGTTAAATGTTGCAAAGATTTTAAAAATAATCATGCTTTACTTGTTGAAAATGTTATGACTCAGAATTCTAACTTCCTTTCATATCAGATTTATTTTCACCACACAAAAACACAGGGATTAATGAGGCTATTTACATCTATGGTTTAACATAATGATTAAATGATATGTATGTCTTAATGATACGTGACATTCTACATTTTCTGTAGTGTAAAATAAATGCTGCATAGCTTAGAAAGGTAATAAATTTTCCTGATCATAATATTCCCAAAACAAACTGGGTTGCCATATTCATAGATCACAGAAAACTGCAGAGTAAATTATGTAATAATACCAAGCAGGAAATGTTAAACTTAATAGATGTGGCAACATCCTCCCATGTTTTGTATTGCAGCCGAAAAAGCAATACAAAATGGAATAAGGAAAAAATGTACATATATAATGTTACACATAAATTGTAACACATGAAATGAAATTGAACTATAAACGTGTAAACATAACATTAAAGAACAATAAACACACAAATTACCATTATCAAATATTAGCAAAAATGTTAGTAGCAGTTTACAAGTCCATGCATTTCACAGGTACTACTTGGCGACCATTTCAAGTTACCTTTACTTCTTCTGGAACCTTGTTATCACTAGGTTCTGTTTCTAAGGTAGCCTTAGTTTTCCGAGGTTCTTCAACTAAGTTGCTGGCTCCAAAGGATAAATTTGCAGCAACTGTTGTAAGGTCTCACCACTGGCTAATCATAGTTTTGCGACATGTTCAATATTGTCTTTGCCAGGAAACATTTCAATTACCTGTACTAAAGGCCACCTTACCCTGTTTGGATTCTTTGACTCAACTAGGAAAATTCCTTCTGAAGAAATTGTTTTTCTTCATGAAGCTGATTTTGGACTTCTTACCAATTCCCCAAGATATTCTTTATAGAAATACTTCTGCAGATTTAGCCGCAAGATATGAAGGTAATGCACATGTTTCAGTAAGTGCTGAGAGTCAATTAAATCCAACTCAATAGTTTCTCCTTCACCTAAATCTTGAATAAAGTGAACAGGCATAAGAGGTCTCAATTTGTTAGGGTAGTCTGACAAATATGTTAGTAGCTGTCCATTTATAGTGGTCTCAAATCAAACAGCAAAGTCAACATTTCTTCATATGTGATGTAGGATTTTCCCAAATACTTTCAAAGAAGTTCCTTGACACAACGAACAATTCTTTCACCAAACCTGCCATACAATTCGGCAGATGGAAGGCTAAATATTCACATGATTTTTATTAAAGCACATTCTCTTTGACTGAAATCTCAGTCCAGAGATTTCAAAGTATTTGCAGCTGCTGCAAAGCCCTCATACCATTATCAGTATAAAAAGTAGAACACCTTCATCTTCTTGCCCAAAATCTTCATAATACTTTCATGAATACTTCAGAGGACAGAAAGTAAAGTAGGTCCAGATGAACTGTTTTATAGACAGCAAAGATGAAAAGTATTATCCATGCTTCCTCCAAATAGGAAAAGAAATCCAGTCAGATCTGCATTGTTACTCGAAATGTCACAACTCATATTTTGTCAGGCAACAAAAGAGCTGAATCTGGGTTAATATTTTTGGAAGTCAGTTTCTTGCATTATATACATTGTTGTACTTTCTTTGGGGATACAGAAGCTTTCTCTTAACCCTTTAACAGCCGAGGGAAACGCACAAGATTCACTCCATACTGCCACCATTTTTTACACAGGTGCGCATAGTTATGCGATGTATCAGGGGGAAAATAAGTGCTTATTTTGCTATCTAAAACCCATTTATTTTCACAAAATAAAGAATAAAAGAAAAAGAAAATTACAAAATTTAATGTTCAGAGTAAAAGTGTAATAAAAAGATGTAAGTGATGTTTGTATAATAAAAAAAGAGGCCCAAAAATGGAGTTTCCATCAATTTATTTTTAAACCAGTAAAGTCTAATAACAGGATTTAGTGTTATACCTTGTAAAATCACTATACCTTAATGGAAAAGTGTGGAGGCGGGATAGGCAAGTTTTTCATATCAAGCCGTACCCAACGTCAAGCATCTTTCGAAAAATAGTCACAATCTGTTTATCTAACGTAATATCATATTCTGAGGTGTCTGATCCTGAAGATGACGGAAAGTAATCATCTATTTCACTGTCATACATATTTGTAAAAAAGCACCTACTACAACAAACAGCAAACGAAACCAGAATGCACGCAATAAAAAGTACGTTTTACTCAAACAGAAACATGACCAATAACTGGGCAGTCATTACTTACACGGTTTCAGAAATACTTCTCGCTTCAGGTCTTTCCCCCCCCCTTCTTTGACATAGTATCATCCTTTGCATACTCTGTCAAAGTCATTCTGGTGTTGCCTTCCAAAGCTTTGCAAATAATTTTACTGGGAGCAGGGCAAAGCAAATGACAGCATTTTGGAAGGGTGTATATATACGCCCGGGGCAGTTAACGCATCGGCTGAGGCTGAGCAAGGTGTATATATACGCCCGCGGCAGTTAAGGGGTTAATTGTGTTAGGGATGTTAATACTCCATCGTGCATCAAAAAGCTATGGTATGCAATATCAGTCTGTCTAGAAGAGGCTGGTATGTTAAAACTATATGAAGTATAAAATTCTCTGGATCTTGACAGAGAATCTGAGTCTTGTCTGAACCTTCAGAATTCCATTTTCAATGTAAAATTGTATTGTTTTATTATACTTCTGATGTATTTCAGAAGGCCATTGAAAGTGGGTGATTTTTAGCTGTTCAGTCTCTTCACATTAAACCTCCTCTTTCAATTTCTTAGAGCTTGCCTTGATGTTATTACAAAATATCAAGACATAAGTAGTCACGTGGAGAATTCTTTTGTAGCTTGAAAAATACAAAAATCTTTTGCTACATTTCTTTTCTTTCTCAGTGATTAGATGTGTGACAGCTGTCTTGCATCACTCCAGAAGTGCTTCCTTTGGAATAGATAGTTCTGATATTGGCTAAGACTCTTCCCTTCCATCAACCAGGTTGGACTCTCCCATTACTGACTTTGAAGAAGGCGCAACCAGTCGGAAGTTCAAGTAGGCAAGTCTGCTGGGCTAACTTCTCCAGGAATGTGTTTCCAATCATCTACATTGGTCAATTCCCTTACTTCCTTCCCTCAATTTCCAACAAAGGTGTTGAGCCAATTCTAGCTCCCTTGGCAGCTCCTAAGAGCTCCAGTCACGGAATTGTTGGCTTCTTAACAGCAGCTTTTCCAGTCTTTGCCAAATTAATGAGACTTTCACTTTCTTCACAGCATAGAAGAGCACAGCAAGCATACTCTTGAAATGAAGCATCAGTTAATATGTGTAAGCTGGCTGCTCTGAAAGTTCCATGCAATATCCTTTGAGGAATTTTACATTTCTCACAAGATCTAAATGTTTAGCCCATCTTCACTAATATAATTGCAAATCAAAATGGCAACTTTTCGTTTAAGACCAACTTATTGCACCAGGCTTCTTGGGGGAGTAAGTTTGGCAATAATATAGCAGTTGATGTAAAATCTATGGGATCATATATGCTGTTACCAAGAGAAAGTAACATTCTCTTCATAACAATTTAACTAAATTACATGTCAGCTTTACGATCAATGCAGTATAGTTCATCAGTCTCTGTATCCCACTTAAGACCAAGAACACTTTGACTTCCTTGGTATTGAACTCTGGTGAGAGGCAAACATCTCACTTCAAATGACGGTTCACTCATTACTTGTAAGCTTGAGATTTCAATTGTTCCAGTTCTTTTATGTCATTAACACCTGTGAGTAGATTGTCATCATAAAACCTTCCTCTCATTTTACTAATTGTATTTTGAAGGTTTTTGTGTCTGGAATTCCTATAATCTTAAATGGTATTTTACTGTGGCATTTCGAAGAAAAGGACCGGAAGAAATGCCAAAAACCACTTAGCAGTGTCTATAAATCTTAAGCTTGGTGCCTTCAACATCTTTCCACCCAAGTACCTTAGTACGTCTCTACCTTTGGTCCTTAAACCTATTTGCAGAAAAGCCTGTTTTATGTCAGCAACTAATCTGAAAGTTCATAAACAGAATTTCAGCAGTAATGGCAGTATCTGATGTATCGGACTCAATCCAATATTCAAACACTCATTTAAGGAAGCATATGCAAGTCACTTAAAAGAAGCGTCAAACCCAAACGGATCTTTTTTTGCCAATGAGTTGGCAACTTTTTATGAGGACGTAGATATTCAGATAAACTAAACGAAACTCAAAGGTGCAATGGCCCTTAGTGAGCCATGGCCTCCAGTGCTCTGATGTCTGCTTTCTTAACCATGGGCCGCAAGGTTAATGAGCATATACCCTGGACAAGTTGTCAGTTTGCTGCAGGACCCCCCCTGCATGTTTAGTCCCCAAGCAAACATGATACTCATTTTATTGACTGACCCACTCAAGGGATGAAAGGCTGAAAATAATCAGACATCTAATATAAATCAATATGCATAATGCATAAATAAAATTTTGTATAATTGGAACTATACTGTACTTATAAAAAACCATTATGCTACCTCATTATATCAGAACTTTAGCCCATAAACTTTAAGAAAAAAAGAAACTATACCATGAGATACAAAACATTAAAAATAATACGATAAAGAAAACAAAATCAAATTTCTACAGATTAAATGCTCTTAGTTCCTAAACATTAGAGCTCAATGCTATTTATAAAATTAATATACCAACAACTTTTTGAAAAAATTGTTTTTATGACAAAATTATTACCAGTCTTTCTTGCTGCAATTTTTCGACATCTTTATCCTGCGTGGTAGCATTAGATAAAGAATAATAACAATCAGAATTTCCTATAAAATAAAAAAATCAATATTTAAGCAATGTTTAAAGGAAATAATAATACATATTTTTTTCAACAATATTTCAGAGAATATTTTAAGGAACACTTAAGGAAAAATAAAATATTATTTTAATATGGAAAAGCACAAAAATATTAATGGCACTTGGCAGAAATGATATGCTTCCGTGTGAAGTTGTGCTTAATATGATAAAGCACAACTTCACACAAAAGCATATCATTTCTGCTTTAGTCATAGTCCAAATTTATGAGTTTTTCTTGTTTATTTCATAGATAACGATAAGTCATTTAATATTGCCAAATTACAGTTTATGTATATTTTATAGAACTCAAAATTCAGCCTAATATATAACCAATATTTTCAATAAAAAAGGAAGCTAAGAATATTTTTCAAGGAAAACATGGCTTGCCTTTGTTAGAAGCAAATGTTAATTTTACAACTGACGGGAGAAAAGTACATTTCCTCTTAAAAATATCTTAACGTCTTTTTATTGAAATTAATACATGCATACAATTACTTGCCTTCTGCAGTGGTAATGGTGAATAAGTTTATTTGGTGTATTTCTACACTAGTGAGAAACAAATGGTTACTGATCTGCATACACGAGAGAAGCAAATGGTTAAAGACCTAACTGGTTTTTTGCAACTGCATTCTGTCAATATAGTATTTTTCCATTGTAAAATATTTATTATACTATTTCAGTCTTCTATCAGCAGAGAAAGAAGCTATAGTTTATCTCTGAGGCATTAAAAGCAGCAACTGCTGAACTGTAATCACTATAAAGAAACTGCAAAAAATTAATTTTCTACTATGTTTATATATGTATGTTAACAAATTGCTAACAAAACTGCATTAAGTACAATAACAAATAGAATTTTCCATATGTCTAATAACAGAATTTTCTGGCATGTTAATATTTGCTGCTATTTTAAATAAACTGCTTACATAACTGTATTAAATATGATAGTTAATGTACATATTATCAGCAACCTATGACTTTCCTTAGGCATTGTACATAATACCTAGGTATTCTATATAATGACAAATGCTCTTTAAGCAAAGTATGAAAAAAAAAGGTTATGATAAAGCTATTATTTAAAAGATGCTGATGATAAGGCTATTATTTATTCATTTCTCAAAAATACAAATGTTATTTTGAAAAATTAATGAAAGACAATCATTAAAAAACTGTTATTCGAAACACATAAAGAAAAAGGATAAAGAGATGATCTTGATATACCACAATAAATTTCTATTTTCTGTCTAGCTGAGCCTGGGAATCAGTAAGGTCTACCTGACAATAGAATTTAAATTCAGAAACAATCATAAATTTCACAACAATGCCATTTTAAATACTTTTTTTTTTCCTGGCAGGGCCCACAAATGTGGTTGTACAGTTCAATATCACTACATGTAATGTTTTTGTATTCGTTGAAAGCTCTTTCAACATTCTGTCGTGTTGTCCATGTCCAGACTGAAATGAGTTTTCATGAAGTATGGGAAATAACTCAGCGTCTGAGGCATTACACTGTATCGTACTGAATTTGACATTCTATAGAATGCCTAGGAAATGTGTGAAATATGAATTGTTTCATACATTGCTGGCTAGTTTTAGGCATTCTATAGAATGCTGGATTTGAAACTTTGCCAGTAACATATACATTAAATAAGTTCTGTTAACCCATGCTATTTTAAATAAACTGCTGATAAAATTATAATAAATATAAATTTGGTAAAAATATATTTAAGGGTGCCTCTTGGCGAAAATTGGTGATTGACCAGCAAGGCACAATTTCAAGATGGCCGCTACACAAAACCAAAATAACAAGTCAAAGAATTGCATAAACTCAGTGTCCACATCTATTTATTTTCACTTAAAAAAAAAAAAAAAAAGCAGAGAATTGCACAAACTTGCCATTGCGCACTCCCTTTGTTCATGTACACATCAATCTATTTTCACTTAAATCAGGAGAATGATGACTTCATATAATGTTAAAGCAAAGTTAAAGCAAATATGATAGACTCATCCCCAACACTGAACAAAATTTGTAGCCAATCGAAGCTCAATAAACTGCAATTTAAATCACAGAATGGAATAACATAAAAAGGAAATACATCTTATCGCATATACGCATAAAAAAGGAAATACATCTTATCACACATATGCACTACAAAAAGAAAATATCAACTAACCATATTTAGAAATTTCTGTGGCTTCAGTCTGTGGCACACAAAATTCCTTAACAGCATTCAAAAACTTTCTAAAATTATCTGAACTAGAATATGCACACTGCTGTCACCACATAACACAAAAAAATAAATAAATAAATAAATTGTTCCATCTTGGTTAGAATATTTCTGTCTATTTGTACTGGCTAACATTCGCAGCACCGTCCAAAGACATTCATCACATAAATAACCACCGTACTCAGACAAGAGTTTCCCACCCCAGAAATGGCTGCAAAACTATGCATTTCTTGCTGTATGTCACCTGAAACTTCTTTGGAGGGGTTTGTTTTCCCCTGGTTTGACGGAAGGCAGAGAGTGTCCGTGGGACACTGAAGGTCACTGTCCCTATGGAGAATGGAATGATGTTTACGGGAGCAGCGGCTGCACAAAAATTTTGAACTGCATTCTCCGGAATGAGTTTTTAGACAATTCACACATAATTTGTTATTTTTGATGATAATGAGCCTGTTCTCAACATTCATTTGTTTGAATACATTACATTTAAAAAAAGTAGGGTTTCCTTTTCAATGGATACATTTTTTTGAGTTGGAATTATTTGAATTTACAACAAAACTTTTTGGTTTTACACCAATACTGGGTTTAGGTGAAAATTTGACAGACGAATTTTTATGGTTGCTTTCTAGCAATAAAGTTCGATTTCCAAGAGAACTTAAAAATTCGTCCGGTAATGGAATGTCTTTGGATTTTAAGGTGAGCTCAAACTGCTTTCGAGTTTCCTTGTCAATTTTCTGAAGGAGAATATTCATTAATATTGCATTAGACAGCCTATCGAGATTGTACTCTAGCGTTTTTAAGGTGCATAGATTGCGTTTCATTTTGCCTAATAAACGGCAAAGTTCCTTAGGTGATTCTTGTTGAATTCGCTCTTGGTTCAAGATATTCTGTATATGAATCAACTATTTGCTTGTTTATTTTCATAACACAATTCTAAAGCTTGAAACAGTGACTGGTATGTATCTTCACAATTCTCGATATTTTTTGCTTTTCCTTTGAGAGCAGCCTTTAAATAATAAAGTTTTTGTACTTCAGTTTAGTTTCTTATTTTCAGCAATTAAAGACATATATTGGCATTTAAAATCATGAAATTCTTCATATTTTCCAGAGAATTGAGGTAGACGGCATGTGGTAGTGGACTGTATATAAATTCATGGTACTTAAGTATTATTGCAACCAGGTTGGCGCGATTTGTAAGTTTGAGTAAAAAAGTATGAATAGAAAGAAAATGTACATTTATTAATTACAGATAATTTTAATACAGTTTTTTATATTATTTTGTTTTAAAATACGAAATATCAATTAAACCCTTCCGGTTTCGAATTTGAATAAGTTACAGAATTATTTTTTCGGCGGAAATCTTTTGGCTATTGCTTTTAGCACTGATTGAAAACCATCTTCGCCATTAACAGCTTGAGCTTGGCGCCATGTAAATTCAATAAGGTATGAGTCAAGATGATGACAGGCTGTTCCTCTCTGTTTTTTGTTGCGCCATTTGGCTGAGCCCCACATGCACTCTACATGTTGTGTGTGAACGCCCGTGTTGGGATCCACAAAGTTATATTTGTGATTAACACTTCCATGCAGAAATCCAGCATTTTCCAACTCACTTGTCTTGTATCCTTTCCAGCAATCCGAATAAATGATGCTTCCTTCCTTGATATTTTCGCAAATTTTTTCCATGAGGGTAACGGCACTTCTGTTAAGTACAGTAACCAAAAAAGTCTCGTTTCTCGGCAAATTCCACCGAAAACCCATTGCTGTGGTAGTACACACCCATTGTCATTTTTTCTTTTTACAAATAAACTTTCGTCTATTTCCACAATAAGTCCTTCGCCGCCTATTTGCTTTCTTTCTTTTTCATCCATTTCAAGGGCACATATCTCCCGCATGTAATTATTCCAATCTATAACAGTTTTATCAGCAATTCCCATCTCTTCTGCACAAAATTTAATTAACTCTTTACACGAACAATAAATGAAGCACACCGCTGTCACAAATGAAATTCGGCTACCTTCAAACCAATTTCCGGTTCTCACACCCAAGTGTTGATTGCACTCTTTGACGCTACATTTCCAGAAGATTTGCTTTCCAAAATACAGTTTCATTTTATGAGAATTTTTACAAGTACATTCGTTCGGTATGATTCCATATCCCTGCAACAATTCAACAGCATCTTTTTCACTCGCAAGCAGATCCCAAATACCCATAGTTAAAGTATTTAAGGGCATTCAATCTAACCAGTAAGCAAAATAATTTCTTTACGAAAAACCACGTATAACACGTAGGGTTGCCATAAGTAGGGTCGCCAAATTTGGAGATTTATGCGAATTTTGGCCTGGTTGCATTAATACGTAAGTACCAAATTCATAAAAATTAAAAAACTTAACATTTATTTTCCTTCATGCATGATAATGCCACTTAAACGGGCAAAGAAGGGAGTAAGGATTACAATTAACAATTGACAGACGCTTTGATCGGGCAGAGGAAAAGAGACTTGCTGTAGACCGAGTGCATCCCTATCGCTTACTGATTAGTACTAGGCTCTCGCCACTGACATCACGTGGCGCTGCGCATGTTAAGCCAGTAAAAATAGACAGAAATATTTGAACCGAGATGGAACATAAATAAATAAATAAAAATCTGAACGCTTTCAGATTTTGCATAATGCCCAAAGGGATGTTTCTTTAACATTTTGTGTGTTACCTTTATTTATTAAACATCATGCTCTTTGCACCTACACCATAAAATTCAGTTCAAGAGCAATATTGCAAAATAATTTAAAATTGAGCATATCTTTAGAATTTTCGATACACAGTCTCACGCGCTGGAGATAAGAAGTTTTTTCTGTACAATGTTGCCATTGCTCACTTTGAAATCCTTGAGTTTGTTAATCAAAAATTCGTTAAAGTTTTACAAAATATGAAATCGATAATAAAACAAATTCCAAATTTGCGCTTCCACATGCGCATATTTGCAGTAGGATTATGTCATTCAAAATTTGATGGCTCTAGGTACCGTCGTTTTATCACAATGAGAGAAACATGCATACATTTATGCACATTCTTCTTATTCTTTAAATACGGGAAGACACCCCTTTGGGCGTGTTTAATTAACACGCCCAAAGGGGTGTTTCTTTAACGTTTAGTTCTTATTCTTTAAATATAATACAGGACTGCAATATTTAGTGGCAACAGTTTGAAAAGTGAACTGACATTTAATGTTTCCGATGCAAAATGCTGAAACAAAAACAAAAGTCCTTCAGGGACAATGTTCCTTTGGACTATAAATAAGAGTAAAAAATATCCTCCGTAGTGCCGGACTGTTGGTGGCATTTCTTGCGACAAACCCATTCAAAGCCATCTGAACAATCTTTACGTTCGACCACATGCATTTCCTTCGTAGAAACTGGACACTTAAAATTACTACTAAGTAAACCTTCATTTGCACACCAGTCAATTAATGCTTTTTTTCCCTTCTGTTCCAAATTGTACAGAAACTTCGCATTAATCTCATCAGATACAGCCATTTTACAGTGTACATTACAAAATAAGCAACGTACTTCACTGGCATCTATCGCAGAAATAAGCCCTTACAAATACTTTCTCATCAGACAAATTCACCGCAATCACGCAACCAATCACATCATAATAGGGTTTCCATAACATTCAACTACTCAGGTTACCATAAGTGAAGCAACAATTTGGCAATAAATGAAACAAGAACTTGGTGACAATCCAAGGGGCACCCTAAAATATAGACCAACCATAAATTTTTATTAAATTCCTTCTCTTGTTTTCTATATAAATTTGTGTACAGATATTGAATGAATTAACAATTTACCGTTTACCATAGTCAATTTCTTTTTCATGGATGTTTACAACATTTGGTAACAAATTACACTTTAATAAGCCCAAATTGCTATTCATTATTCCTCACTGTCATTACTGAATCCGGCTTAGCTTTGATAAAATTAGATATCAAATGTAGAATGACAATGTTCATTTCAGAAACACAATAAAATACCTTCCTTCATGAATGACTGAAGTATTCCTTTTATTCAGTTTGGGGTATTTGTAAGATATTTTTTATATTTAAGTAAGTCAAGAAAAATTGCCATGTCAACAAAAGGGTTTCTTTTTTCTTTATTACGTGCTCCGCTCTTAGGCACTACACGGAAAGGAAGGGATGCCCCGTGGAGGTCTTTTTAAGGGAAATTGGCTCGTATCTACGTTACACATGGGGAAAACAACAAAAACACCCATGCAGCCAGCCGCCCGTTCGGCGGGATTCGAACCCCGGACCAAACTACCAGTGCTTGGCAGCTTTAACCGCTCGGCCGCTGGTGGGCCAAACAAAAGGGTTAAGCACAGAGTTTGATTTTTATAATTTGCATGCAAACATATCTCCATGATTATGCCAATGCCTTAATTTAGTATACAATAAGTGCACTGTTTATATGCAGTGTACTGGGTTATAACCATGTTGATTTTGATTAAAAATGGTATGCCAAATAATTTTATTACCAAAATTGATCTAAAAATTAAAATTTGCTGTCATGGATGTGGAGTTTTGTTTTCATATACTGTTTTTGTTTTCTTTTCCAATCAAGAGACAGCAGTTCATGCTTCATTTCTTTTCATCATAGAGGGAAAATGCCATAACCAACAAGCTTTCTTCTTTGCATTCTTTTCATACATAATCTGTAATTCGCTTCTTAGTATCTGAAGAAGGTATATTTACAATCTTTAAAACCAATACAGATAATTTCAATTTGTTATTCAAATTTTTCCATAAAATTATTAACCTTCATGGTTTTATAACCTGAAATAATGATTAAAGCAGACATCAGTAATTTAGGTTTGAAACTACACAATATAAAAGTTGGTTCTTTATTTCCACCACACAAGATATTCCTGCCAAAACAGGAAGTATTTAACAAGTAATTTATTTTTATATCTGTGAAACGAAGATCAAACATAAGGGAAAGTAAACAGCTTTTCAAATATTCAAATATAAAGCTGTGTTGACAAAAAACCAATTAAATAAAATAATTTTTTATTTCCATAAAAAGATCCGAGATTTAAATGGGGGTAGAAAACAGGACTGAAAATTTGCTTTAAAGTAGTGCTGAAACTAGTGTAACATTTGTTATTTGAAATTTCAAAGAAAGGGAGAATTAAGAGATTCATTTCAAAAGTGAGTTTAGCTGCATCAAAAGGATTCAAAACTGATAGGAAACTGGTTACGGCATCTCCACAGCCATCACATATGAATGAATCATCACCATGGTAAACCCAGAGCAGAAGAAATAAAAAAATTTTCAAAACAATTTGTTTGCATAATAATGCATGCATATATAAGCAAGCATAGGACTAGGTTTCTCTTGACGAATTAATTTTTCTGCTAAGAAATAATAAAGGGCAACTGATTTTTAAGGATATATTACAGAAGTAGCTTTTTAATCTTTTTATCAGAAATATTATACTTTCAGGAGGTCTAATTTCAATTCATTTTAATGTTTTCAATTGGAACATTAATAACTGGTAATATAAGATCAAACTAATCATGATCATAAATCAATACTTTTAAGCTTATACATACAAATTGAAATTAATTTTTCATTTCAATTTTAATTACAAATGAATTCTGCATGCATCTACAATTTAAATATGTTAAAAATATGCATCTTACCAGAGCAAATGTTGGAGATTTCCTTCTTTTCAGATGTTAGGGTCAATGCTTTGATTTTGCTTTCTATATAATAACAATAACAGTATATACTAAAAATAACACTTTTAAAAAAATTTTATAATCATTTTAATCCCATGCAAGCATATGAATACAATTTTTTATTACCGACAAATAATCATTACTAGTAGTAAACGTATAATTTAAGAAAAACCGTGACATAATAAGGAAGCATTATTTAAATAACTTCCTTTTTCATCCATTAAAATTTGACTGTAACACATAATAAAACATTACCCAAAGAAAAGAAATCCGCCATTTTGTTCTTTCTGTCTATCACATCAAGGTGCTTTAATAATTTATTAGTTACCTTGGGTCAAATATCGCAACGATCGAACACCAGTCATTTTTTGACTAATGTAAACCAAAATAAACAACTACCTCAATAATAGAGAGAATACTAAACCTAGGATTATAAACGTAGTCTCCTATAAAGAGTTCCTCTAGTAGATCTTTAAGCCCAACAGATGACGCTGCAAAAGCTTTCTAGGCAGTTTAAATAAGTAATTGAACCTTAGAATTATTGGGTCATCGAACCACCTTGAAAAAATCAAAATCACAGTGCAAAATAATAATTAAATATTTTCCCGAAATTTAGAAACATGAGGTTATTATAGTAATAACCTCAGGTTTATGGTATAATAGTAATAACCAGGAAATGCAGTTCATGCGATGCGTGCAAACAATTTGAACTTAACAATAGTGGACTGTATATTAATTTATTTTACAATTGCGAGCCATTTACAAATGCGAGCCATCTTTCTAGCGATGACTTACTCAGACTACCAATAACAGCAAAAAACAAAAATTCAGAGCGAGCGTTACAGGGTTACTGTAATTAATGACCATATGCGCCATGCAAGGCGCCAAGAAGTTAACAGCCAACTGTCCTAATGACTGAACATACCCCCCGGCATTGAAGGGTTGCTTCAATAATTTCGTGCAATAATACTTATAATAACATACAAAATATTACAATTACAACATAACAATACAATAATAATCAGTTAGCAATTAGCAGTATAGCAATAAAATACAATAGTAATCGATTTTCAATACGAAATTTTACAATAATCAATACAAATTTTTATCCAAAATACAACAAGTATTATAATCATAAGCTAACACACTTAACTAACTTAAGAAGTTTCTTCCTGGGGTAGTACTGCGATTTTTGTAATTCCACGCTTTATGATGCCTCTTGCAGTTCGAATTTCTATTACTCTAACCTTACCATCAACTCCAGGAAAGAGTTTTATAATGCGCCCTAACACCCATCTATTCACAGGGAGTTCATCTTCTTTAACTAGTACTAACATACCTAT
The DNA here is from genome assembly GCA_000611955.2 of Stegodyphus mimosarum. Lineage (NCBI taxonomy): Eukaryota > Metazoa > Arthropoda > Arachnida > Araneae > Eresidae > Stegodyphus > Stegodyphus mimosarum. The sequence continues at coordinate 783,429 of KK118339.1, read as the reverse complement.
TTTAATATTTGCTCGTTCTACCTTCCATTTTGAACGCTGTTGTAATGTATTTAAATAGTCCCTATGCCAACGTTTCCATATCAATTGGACAAATCTGGTGGTTCGTTTCCATCTTGAGAGTCTGTTTTCAGGTATATCAATTAATTCAGGCTCTACAACAGCATTTAAAGGTCTTCCAATGAGAAAATGGCCTGGTGTTAAGGCCTCTAGATCGTTTACATCGGAAGATAAAGGAGTAATCGGACGAGAATTTAAAACAGACTCTATCTGAGTTACTACAGTTAATAACTCCTCGAAAGTTAGCCTTGCGTTACCTACAATCCGCCTTAAGTGATATTTCACGGATTTAATTCCAGATTCCCACAGCCCGCCAAAATTAGGTGTCCGAGGGGGGATAAACTTCCAAACTATTCCTTCTTCAGCTAAATAATCTGCTAATTTTTTATTAGGACTTCTAATTAAATTGTTAATTCTTTGCAATTCGGCATTTGCGCCAACGAAGTTTTTAGCGTTGTCTGAGAAAATGACTGAGCATTTTCCACGTCGAGCAATAAATCTCCTTAAGGTGGCAATAAAGGCGTCCGTCGTAAGGTCACTTACTAATTCGAGATGCACTGCCTTTGTTATAAGGCAAATGAAAAGAGCTAAATATACCTTATGGAGAGTTCCTTTCCTCTGTCCCTTGTACCTAATAAAAAATGGGCCACAAAAATCGGTACCTACATGGTTAAAAGGTGAGCTTGGATTCACACGCTCTGAGGGTAATGAACCCATAATTTGCTCAAGAGTGACTGGTTTAATTTTACTACAAATAATACAATCATGGGTAATCTTTCTAGTTAAATTTCTACCTTGTAATGGCCAGAATTTTTTTTTATAAAACACAATAATGCCTGCTAACCTACGTGTAAATATTTCCGATGATAATGTTCAGTGATCAGTTTAGTTAATTTGCATTTAGCAGGCAGAATTATTTGATGTTTTTGCGAAAATTTTAGATTAGCCCCTTCTAATCGGCCTCCTACTCTCATTATATTATTTGTATCCAAAAAAGGGTTCAAAGAAAGTAAATTACTTTTGTTATTAATTGGTTTACCTTGTGCGAGGGAATTGTAATCTAAATAAAAATAACATTTTTGAATCTCTCTTACTAAAAACGATTCTGCCTCACTTAACTCCTTTGAACTTACCCATCCTGTTCTTCTCTGTGTTCCTTTATGATGTGCACATCTGGAGTTCCAAATGAACCTGAAAATATAACTAATAATACGTAATAATCTTGAGTAATTATTTGTAATACCAAGAATATAATCAATAAACTTTGAAGGTGAAGTGCATAAACAAGTAATGTCAGTTCTTTTTCTCAGTTCAGTGGAAAAAGTGTCTGTATTTTCTAATTGTTCAAAGTCAATATTCGTGGTTGGTATGATAACTTCTCTCAAAAATGGAGGACCCTTCCACCAGAGATCAGCATCATGTAACTTGTCAAAATTCAATCCTCGAGAAATAAGATCGGCTGGATTTTCCTCTGAACGCACATAATTCCACTGGTATGTCTGTGTTAGTTCTTGGATCTTTAACACTCGGTTAGCAACAAAGGGTTTTAGTAAATGTGGAGAATTCTGAAGCCACGCTAACACTATGGTTGAGTCACACCACAGGCATACTTTGCTGATGTCCAATTTCAATAAAGTCACCACCTTTGTAACAAGTTGTGATAGTAGTATAGCTCCGCAGAGTTCCAGGCGTGGTACTGTCAACGATTTGAGGGGAGCTACTCTGGACTTGCTGCAAAGCAAATGTGAAGATAAGCTATTGTCACTTCTACAGCGTAAATAGATGGCTGCTCCATATGCGAGCTCTGATGCATCTGAAAATCCATGAATTTGTATCTCAGAAAAATTGTCCTGTAGAACATATCTGCTCACTTGTAAATTGTTGATAGATTGCATGGAATCAATGAAAAGTTTCCATTCCTTAATTATCTTCTCGGGTAGCGGATCATTCCAATCAAGCTTTAGTAACCAAAGTCTTTGAATGAAGATTTTTGCCTTTGTTATCCCTGGACCAAGCAGTCCTAATGGATCGAAAATGCGAGCAATGTCAGACAACACTGTTCTCTTTGTGTAAGTAGTTGGTTCCTTGATCGTTGATTTGTACGAAAAACAATCTACCTTTGGATTCCATAATAATCCTAAAGTTTTGATGCTCTGATCGTCGAAATTACTGAAGGAGTATTCTTCTTGTTCATGCGGAAGCTGCAAAAGATCAGGATGATTAGCACACCATCTGTGCAGACGCATACCTCCACGCGCTAATAAGTCAATCAACTGCGACTGTAATTCTTGAGCTTCTTTTAGAGTATGGGCTCCTGTCAGTACGTCATCGACGTAAAAGTCCCTTTGTACTATTCGCGCTGCTAACGAAAAATTGTTCCTCTCGTCCTCTGCTAATTGGTTGAGTGTGCGTGTTGCAAGATATGGTGCGTTGGAAGTACCGTAAGTTATAGTCTTCAATCTATAAACTTTAACTGGTTCTTCTTCGCTACTCTTCCATAAGATGCGTAATAAATCTCGTTGATGCTCCTTAATCAAAATCTGACGGTACATTTTAACGACGTCTGCTGTGAAGACGAATCTATGAGTACGAAATCTACAAATAATATCAAACAGTTCGTCTTGAACTAACCCTCCATTCAGTAAAACATCGTTTAGCGAAATTCCAGTAGTCGTAGGAGCTGTGGCATCGAACACTACCCTAAGTTTAGTGCTAGGTTTATCGGGCCTAAAAACCCCATGGTGAGGAAGATAATATGAAAAATTTGCGTTATCTTCTTCAGCAATCTCTTCGGAATGGCCTAATTTATTGTATTCCTCAATGAAATCTTCATATAAGTGTTTCATTGCGGGATTGCGAGCGAAGCGTTTAAGTAAATAATTCATTCTTTTACTAGCGTTTTCTCTTGAGTCGCCTAAAAGGCTAAGCCCTTCCTCTTTAATTGGCATTTCCACTACATATCTACCGTCATCTTGCCTACAATGCGTGCGAAGAAAATGCTTTTCACAAAATTCCTCTTCCTGACTCTTCACCTTTTTTGAATCATTAACCCCTTCAATCTCCCAAAACCTTCTCAAATTATCAGATAAATGATCCATAGTTTCAACAACCCCACAATAGTTATCAATATTGTCTTGCTGCGGCATGCGCACTGACCCACTAACAATATATCCAAACACTGACTGCTGAAGAATCAAATCTTGTTTATTTATTCTATTTGTTCCTAGTAAATCAAAAAATACTTCGTTAGATAATAAAACATGTATTGGACCAGGTTTATAAAACTCAGGATCAGCTAAACCAATGGATTGCAATTGCTTAAGGTCAGGAATGTGTAGATGTCTAGCAGGCGTTATTCGAGTTATTTTTCGAACAACAAAAAAATGTAAAGTACGAATAAAATCTCTAGTAGCGTTAGCGATGGTTGCTATAGCGTTTTCCTTAATGCTCATAACTGCACCATTGATACCTGAAATAGAAGCGTTTATTTTCTTTCTCTTCAAATTCAATAATTCCATACATTCTTTAGTGATGAAATTATTTTGAGAACCAGAATCAAGCAAGGCTCTCAGCGAGATAAATGTCCCATCAGCACCTTTCACATAAATAATTGCAGTTGAAAGTAGAACTTGTTTATTAAAAGAACTGGAAATATTCAACACAGTACTGTTAATAGAGTTCGCCTGGTTGGTTTCACTAGCGCTTCTAACCACTTGGCTGCTTGCCAATGGAGTAAATGTATGCGCATCTGGAGAAAGATTACTGCTAAACTTATTAGTCATGTTTGTGTTTTGATTCGATGTGCTATTCATTCTATCGGAATTTTCTTCACCTCGATCCAAATGCAAGAGCGAATTGTGGAATTTCTGGCATTTTCTGCATGTACTAGAGCTTTTACAGTCCTTAATTGTGTGGACCGAAGATAAACAATTGAAACAGAGTCTTTTAACCTTTACAAATTCAAATCGTTTCTTGACTGGTAAATTTAAGAATTGCGTACATTTTAACAACAAATGATCACCCTTGCAATAAACACACGTTTTTTTATTTTCCGAAAGTGACGTAAAAGCTTTAGTATTAACTAAACGTTTCGGTTCCCGTTGCGAAGGCTTGTAATGTGATAGAGTGCGCGCGTGTTCCTTCAAAAAACATGTTAGTTGTTTAACTGTTCCTATTTCATCTTTTTTAAGTGATCTTTCCCACCAACAACGAGTATTTCTATCCAACTTTTCAACCAATAAATAAACAATTAATGTATCCGAAAATTGTTCCACTTTTTGATTTAATGCTTCTAAGGATCGTAAACATTCATGCACATTATCTATAAATTTTAAAAGCGATGGAGTAGAATCACTTGTTTGAGGTATAGAAATTAACTTCCTTATAATAGAATTGATCAAATCCTTTTTGTTGGAATAGCGTTCTACCAATAAGTTCCATGCTATGTCATAATTTGAATCCGAAATTGGAATAGAATGAATAATATTTAACGCATCCGCCTTACAAGAACTCTTTAGATATTGTAATTTTTGCGCGTTAGTTAATTTACTATTTTTATGCACAGCTGCGGAAAATAAATCCTCAAATTCAATCCATTCTTCGATCTTCCCACTAAATATAGGAAGCGACAATTTAGGCAGTTTAATATCCGAAACAATTACATCTTTATTCGAACCATTTTCATTTGAAAAGCTATTCGTTTGCGAACTAATCGCAGAAATTTTTCTTTTAATTTTCAAGTGAATTTCATCTAGATTATCTATTATACTTTCTTTTTCGTTAATGTATTCATCAGTTTCTATTTCTTCGCAGTATGCAAATAAAGACTCGAAAACTTTGTTTATTTCTTTTTTGAATTCTAGTACTTTCGATTCATATAATTCTAATAAGTAAATGTCTGCTTCATCAACAGTTGTATTTACTTTACTTTCAAATTTTGTAATACTAGATTTTAAACATTTTTTATTAATTTTAATAGTTTTTAGTTCACTCATGATGAAGACTAAATAATATCTCACTTACCGTGATTGAAGACTGCTTCACAGTAAGAACGAAAGCGAGCGATGGCTTAATTGCGTAATCCAACAAATCAAAACACATTCCAAACTACGAAATTAACTTTCACCTTTGGTCTCGACGGACCATGATGTTCATGCGATGCGTGCAAACAATTTGAACTTAACAATAGTGGACTGTATATTAATTTATTTTACAATTGCGAGCCATTTACAAATGCGAGCCATCTTTCTAGCGATGACTTACTCAGACTACCAATAACAGCAAAAAACAAAAATTCAGAGCGAGCGTTACAGGGTTACTGTAATTAATGACCATATGCGCCATGCAAGGCGCCAAGAAGTTAACAGCCAACTGTCCTAATGACTGAACAAATGCCATGAGGGGTCCAACGAGTTAGCGCTTCGGGGAATCTTTCCTTTTAGATACTGTAAGCAATTGAGATGATATTCTTACGAAGAATAGATTATTACTTTCAATAAACGAACTGCAGTGGTATATCCAATTTATATCCATTCAATCTTATATCTATTTCTTTCAATAAACAAACTCCACTGGTATATCCAATTTTCTTAGTAGGACACTGTCGGACCCTAGTCTGGACACTGTCGAGATAGAAGAACTGACGTTTTTTGCGATCTACTCGACAATGAGCTAGTCTCGTGTAATCGATCGTCTCCTCTAGAGGAGCCTTATCTCGATCATTATAGAGATCGACGCGTCGGAAATTTTTCCGTCAGCTAAGTAGCTGCCATTTAAATTTCTGACTGTCGATTAAAACTAAAATGAAGACGAAGGAGGTCATGCATAGTGTTTGGAAGTGTACGTAATGGATATTTCAAGATCTGTGAAAAACTCGGGTGTCAAGTTGAAACTCTATCTGATACTATCTTTGTTTAACTAATTTAGAAAACTGTGTATGGCAACAGTGGACATTTTCATTTTTTGAGTTCGTTCTTTTTTTTATGAGAAAATGAGATAAATGGCTTCGAGTCGCATTTCATGTGTATTTGAGACCACGTTCTATTCATCACAACTCAAAGTGGTGAAAGTGTACATATTGTAAATAGTACTCAGTATTTAATTGCATTTCATATACTCAAGAATTCGTGATATGATTAACTATTTTTGTGTTGAGTTTTAAGTGTATTTTTATTATCTGGCAAAGCCAAATTACGGACTTTGTGAAGAGTAATTTGAAATAGCCTTATGGACTATTATTTTTCGTCTTGAAATCGCTTAACAGATTATCCTGCAAATGATTGGTCCATGTGACCCCCAAGCCCAAAAAAGGAATAATCAAATTCTATCTAATTAAACAAGAATTATGTAGCATAAAGCTCACCTCTCCATAGTTATTAGTGCTCAAAAATTTTTCGAATGTTTCTACATCTACAAAAGTATATCAATTTATAATTTCATGACTGCCTTCCTGTATGACTGTGCCACATAGACCATTCTTTCGCCTAAGGGCGTGGTGCTAAGCACCTCTGATTTATCTAAACAAAAGTGAGCGGCCTCCGGCCTTACTTGATATATAGGTTAAAACTCATTAGTAGTTGACACCTTGAACCGAAAGTACTATCTTGATCTTGATCATGTGTATTTGATAAATAATGAGTATTATCTTACGCCATTTATATTTTTAAGCGCTATTTTGAGATCATGAAACTACAGCTGTCAATTATTAGACTTGTAAATAAACTGTTTGTGTTGTAACGAGATGTTTCATTGAATAGCTTTTTACATTCATTTCCATTACTAATTCTTCTGATGTTCGAAGTCAAAACGAGACATCATGGCGTCGGAGGAGAAGACGCGGCTGCTTTTTACGAGTGAGTGAAAAATATTTTTGTATTTTGTTTTTATTCTTTAATCATTATGGAAACTGTATTGAAAGACAGAAAACAACTTAGAAGGTTGTTTACTCGAGCATGTAATTCTTATGGTGAGGAAGAAATTAACCTCAATTATGTTGAGAAAATCAATAAATTAATGCTAATTGAAGAGATGATAGCATGTGAAGAGAAATATAAACAGCTGTTGTATTTTGATTCCTTCCGATTCCGAAATAGAGAAAGTGGTAGATGAGTCAGAAGCATACATTAATCGCTGGAGATCTTCGAAACAGAAGCTAGAAACACTAGTGGGTAAACAATTATCTTCTAAGAATGAAAGTTTGACTGTTATTTCGCAGCCGAACGCTTTATTGCATTATCCAAATATAAAAAATTACCTACTTTTGACGGTAATGTAAGAAATTGGCTCTACTTTTGGGGGCAATTAAAAAAAATTGATGAGGACATTAATATTGATTTTCATGATAAATTTTCGTATTTATCTCAAGCAATGGAAAAAGGCAGTCCTGCCGAAGAATTAATTAAGAGATTTCCCCCAGGTGGTGATAGTTATGAAAAAGCTTTAAAACAGCTAAAAATTCGTTTTGGTAGAGAAGAATTATTAATTCAAGTGTAGGTCAGAGATTTATTAGCATTAGTTCTTCAAAAACAGAACTGTCCTAAAAATTCATTAAGAAAACTGTTTGATCAACTTAAGAGAAAACTTCGTTCACTTGAACTATTAGGGGTTACTAGGGAAAAATATGCTGCCATGTTATTTCCTCTAGTTGAATCATCGTTACCTGAAGAAACTCTTGTTGCTTGGGAGCGCTATAGATCTGCTCATCGTAGAGTTCTAGAAGTGAGTCCAGATGATTCAAATCAAAGTAAACCTATAATTGAGAAAAGTGATTTACAGTGTATTTTAGAATTTTTACAAGACGAAGTTGAAGCTGAAGAACGCATTTTTCTAGCCTCTCGAAGTTTCAACACTTCAAAGACAAAAGCGGAAGTAAAATATAGTAATTTTTTCAATGCGAGAAAAGGGATCGATAAAAATTTAAGAGTGGAAAGTTTTCAAATGTGCCTAGTGCGACAGATCTTCTAACTTCATCTCAAGAGTCCAAACAGTGCATATTCTGTTTTAATTCGCATTATTCTGGAGACTGTCTGAAAGCAAGAAAAATACCTTTAAGCCAGAGGGAGTCACTTGTTCAACAATCTCACAAGTGTTTTTTTATGTTTAAAATCCGGACATTCAATTAAGGACTGTAACCTGAAAGCTGGTTGCTTATGTTGTGGTAAAAAACACCATATTCTTCTATGTAGGAAAATGCACCAAATAACTGTGCCCAAAATTGTGGAATCATCGGAAGTTGAAAAGAAAACTGAGATAAGTGCTGAAGTGGAACAGGCTCTTTCTAACTTATCTTCGACTCCAGACGTAATGCTGCAAACATTCAAAGTTATAATTAGAGGTAATGGGAAAAAACGTGTCGTAAAAGCTATTATTGATACAGCTTCACAGCGATCGTATTTGTTACGAAGTACCGCTCAAGAAATGTACTATGAACCTCAGAATTGTGAATATTTGCAACACTCTTTATTTGGAGGGAAAAATTCACACTTTGTATTTATCAGGTGTGCACGGGAATTATAATTGTAACTTTAAAGTTCTTAGTCAACAAATCATTTGCAAGTCAGTGCCACCTATTGTCAACAAACTTGTCTAAAGGAGTTAGCTGCTTATAATATAAATATTGTGGATGATTGTGAAGATCCTTTGAAATCTTTATTGGAGCTGATGTAGCTGGAAAAACTGATGACAGGTGGTCGTCGTGAGATACCTTGTGGTCTCGTAGCTATAGAAACAAAACTTGGATGGTCAGTTATGGGACAAATGCCCAATACTTCGAGAAGCGAGTGTACTTCATCATTATTAGTTACGTCCTTGTTGTCTACAGTGGAGACGATAAGAGACTTATGGACCTTGGACACACTTGGCATTACTGACCCATCAGTCAAGAAAAGCCAGATGGAACTGCAAGAAGCTGCTCGATTACATTTCTTAAATACAGTCCATGTAGTAGATAATCGTTTTAAGGTTGATTTGCCCTGGTTGGAAGATCATCCACCACTGCCAGATTATTTTGATTTAGCCGAGAGGAGACTGAACAAAACTGTTAAACGTCTTAAAACGGAGTCCAATTATGAAGCTTATGAAAATGTTTTTAAGGAATGGCTTGAAGAGGGAGTAATTGAAGAAGTTCCTAAAAACGATCAAGCTCAAGTTCTTTACCTTCCTCATCGAGAAGTTATCAAAGAGAATAGTACTACAAAACTCAGACCGGTGTTCGATGCTTCGGCCAAAGTAAAGGGGTTTCCTAGTCTTAATGATTGCTTAGAAAAAGGTCCGAATCTAATAGAGCAGATTCCAAGTATTTTAACACGATTTCGAAAAGAGGAGATAGGTGTTATTGCTGATATACGAAGAGCCTTTCTATAAATAAGTGTTTCACCCACTGATAGAGATTTTTTGAGGTTCTTGTGGCTTGATAGTGATGGTCAGCTGAAAGACTACAGGCACTGTCGTGTAGTTTTTGGTGTAACAAACAGCCCTTTTCTTCTAAACTCTACTATTTAGCTTCATTTACAAACTGTTTTAGAGAAAATAGAAACTGGTGAATCCTCATATCCAAAAAGTATCATTAAAAAACGTATGCCTAGTTTCTATGTTGACAACTGTGTCAGTTGTGTCAAAAATGAAAACGAACTCAATCTTTTTATGAATGTATCAACTGAAGTAATGGCTGAGAGAAAATTTAAGCTTAGAGGGTGGGAGTTCAATGATATTAATGATGATGCTTCTGCTGATACGAATGTGCTCTGTTTAATATGGAATAAGCAATCTGACACTCTACGAATAAATACTGGTAGTATAAAAGAGTTATGTTTTGAAAAAGTAATTAAGCGGTTAATCTTAGCTACAGCTCATAGATTGTTTGATCCTATTGGTATATATTGTCCAGTCATTCTTATCCCTAAATTATTGCTTCAAGAAATGTGGAAGCAGAAGATAACATGGGATGAAGAAGTTGGTACCTGTACGAGAACTGCATTTTTAAAATGGCTGAGAGACATTGACTATCTAGAGAAGATCCATTTTCCCAGATATTTTGGTTCAAGGAATACAAGTGAAAATACTTCAGTACATATTTTCTGTGATGCCAGTAAGCATGCTTACGCCGTGGCCGCTTTTATCCGAGTAAAAACTTTTGATTCTATTAAAGTACAGCTGGTACAAGCCAGAAGTAGAGTTGCACCAACTGGAAAAGAAGAAACTACTATCGCGAGACTAGAATTACTTGCAGCTACTATAGCAACACGACTTTCGTCCTCAATTTTATCTGAGGTACAGAGTGAAGAAGTTTACTTCTGGACCGATTCTTCCACTGTTTTAGCTTGGATAACGGAAGAAGAAGCCTGGAGTGTCTTTGTCCAGAATCGAGTGAAAGAAATAAGAAGACTAACAAATAAAAATTCATGAAGACATATTCCTGGATGTATGAATCCGGCTGATCTCCCGAGTAGAGGTTGTTCGGCTCTAAATTTGTTGAAATCTAACTGGTGGCTAGGTCCAAGTAGGCTCTACTTGCCTGAAGAAGATTGGCCAAAAGGTGACTTAAATTTAGTTGAGAGTGAGATTTTTAGAGAGAAGAAAAAGGACATAGTTTCATCTGTAACAAAATGTTTAGTTTCTACATGCTTTGTTACTAAGAGAGATTGGTATTACAGATATTTTTCCAAATACAAAAGGATAGTTAATCTAATTCCCTAGATCCTAAGATTCGCCTACAATTGTCGATCTGAACAAATAGAGAAAACATGGAAACCTTGAATCTGATGAAATTTTTGAATCTGAGAAGGTATTGATTAAAATGGTTGAAGAAGACTGTTTTTTGAATGAAAAAGACGAGAAATTAGAAACTTTAGGAGTATTCAAAGATGAAAGTGGAATCCTTAGACAGAAAACTAAACTTACCTTTAGTGAGGATACGGAAGAATTTAAAATGCCAGCTGTTCTGCCATCCAATCATGAGGTTGTCAAGAGATTAGTGCGATATTATCACGAGGGAAATGCACACGCTGGTACGCAAATTTTGATAAATATTCTATGAGAGAGATTTTGGATTCTGAACGCTCGTAAAACTGTGAGATCTCTGATTAATAAATGCATAGTGTGTAGGAGATTTTCTGCAAAGAACCTAAAAACTTGTACCGCGCCTCCTCCAGAAGACAGACTACGAGCAGCAGCTGTATTCGAAATCTGTGGTGTAAACCTCGCTGGACCAGTGATCTTGAAAGGCAACAAGAAATCTTGGATCTGTTTATTCACCTGCGCTGTTTACAGAGCAGTCCATTTAGATTTGGTTGAATCGATGTCTACCGACAGTTTTTTACTAGCTCTTAGGAGATTTATAGCTCGTAGAGGACTGAGTAGAATCATATACTGTGATAACGGAACTAATTTTGTTGGCCCTTCAAATGTACTCCGAGATCTAAACTGGAAGCAAATCACTGATGACACTTCTATACTACCAATTCAATAGAAGTTCAACCCACCAACTGCCTCCTGGTGGGGAGGTTGGTGGGAGAGATTGGTTGGAATTCTTAAGAAATTACTAAGACGAGCGCTAGGATGAGCCTCCTTAACTTCTGAAGAAATGACCACGATTCTCTGCGATAGTGAAGCAGTGATTAATTCCCGTCCATTGACATATGTAACTGAAAATGATGCTACTTTAATGCCTTTAAGTCCCTCTCTATTTCTGCAAGACATTCGAAAAAGTGGTGTTCTAGATCTTGATCATATTGGGCATAAAAGTCTTAATAAGCGGATTAAATATAGGGAAAACCTGAAAAGAGATTTAAGGAACAGGTTTTATTCATGAATATCTAGGGACACTCATTCAAAAACCAGAAAACCGAAAATCTGTGAAAATGAATATTGGTGATGTTGTATTGATAGGCAGTAATAACACCAAGCGAATCAATTGGCCATTAGGTGAAATAATTCAGATCCTTCCAGGGAAAGACGGAATTGCAAGACTTGTTAAGCTTAAACAAGTCATGGACAATTGCTAAGACCAATTCAAAGACTGTACTCACTTGAAGTATCCAATGATGATCCCGTTATTCAGAAATTTTCAACGGAGAAGGTGGGAGACGAAACTTGTGAGAATTTTGCTTCTGATGACGAGAGCGTACCTGAACCTCAGATTCAAGAGACTAGAGCAGGTCGTACATATAAAGTACCTAAGAGACTGGACTTATGAACTATGTACAATTTTTCTTTTGTAACTTATGAACAATTTGTAATTTTCTTTTGTTAATATTCTTTTGTAATATTCTTTTGTAAGTTAAATTTTTAAGATCAAAAGTCAACTTAGGTGGGAGAATGTCAAGTTGAAACTCTATCTAACACTATCTTTGTTTAACTTATTTAGAAAACTGTGTATTGCAACAGTGGACAACGTTTGCATTTTCATTTTTTGTGTTCGTTCTTTTTTTTATGAGAAAATGAGGTAAATTGCTTCGAGTTGCATTTCATTTGATAAATAATGAGTATTATCTTACGCCATTTATATTTTTAAGTACTGTTTTGAGGTGAGGAAACTACAGCTGTCAATTATTAGACTTGTAAATAAACTGTTTGTGTTGTAACGAGATGTTTCATTGAATAGCTTTTTACACTCATTTCCATTACTAATTCTAATGATGTTCGAAGTCAAAACGAGACATCGGGTGTTTCGCTATAGAAATAACGCATTTGATGCTGACGATTCTACTTTTATTGGATTATTTCGATTTACCAAATCTATAGAACGGGCCTTTATTAATAAATTAAGACCATACCTTACCGGAGCATCCACATCAAAGGCAGCAATAAGCAGCTTGTTTTCATATCTGTATGATATAGGCTTCTGGCTATTGATAAGCAATTCCTTAATTTAATTTTAGTGAAAATAATACATTTGGTGTTTTACCTTTTTCACATATAAAGAATGTATGCATATTTTAAATTTAAAATTGTAATTTTTAAACTAATGTCTATTTTAACGTATTAAATTCATGTTTTGATAATAAACTAAATTTTACATTTTAAATTGTAATGTATTTCCCTCTACTTTTATTTTAATTTTTAGTGTGTAAAAATGTAATACACTAAAAAGTGCATTAAAGAATATGCAGTACGTATTCAAATTATGCATGTCCCAAATTCAATATTCATATGAAATTGCTTTGAGTTAAACAATTTATTTAAGTAGTTTTGTGAATGTCAATTTCCAGTAGTTTTTAGAATCTCCTGTACAATTTTCAGTTAAATTAAATTCTTGTAAATATTTCAATGTATGATTTGTAATTAGTTATCTGATTTTTTATGTGGTCTGTTTTTAGATATTACATCAGTTTTGCGTATTTTTTATTCAGATTTAAAAAGTGTTTGGTTTCGGTTTTCTGCCATTGCGCAAAGTCTGGAGGGCTCTTTGCCTAAGTTGAGGGTTGCCTTTGTGGAGGACGGTCTAAGGAAAACTAGCTCGTATATACATTACACATAAGGAAAATCACAAAAACGTCATTGCAGCCAGTTCATTCCCGCGATTCGAACCTGGGACCAAACTGCCAATGTTCAGCGATTTGACCGCTCGGTCGCTGATAGGATCGATTTAAAAGGCTATAAATAGGAATATGTATTGCAGTTTCTTTCATTGCATATGTTAATATATTTATAATACAGTTTTATATATATACATAGATAAAGATATATATAATTATTTATTTATTTAAAACAGGTTTTGTGTTCCTTAAGCGTTTATGCTTCTGGGAAGTTACCACAGATATGTTGGTAATGAAATATATATATGGCTGAACCAAAAATATGTTATTTGGCGTATTTGAGAAGTTACAGATGATATTTGTTCTAGTATTTTAATCAAATAGATAAAATTTTACATAAATAGTTTTCAATAAAACAAACTCAAATTAGAATTCAATCGAAAGTTTGGATTTTTTATACACATATTCGAAGCGTCTGACCAACATCCACATAAAAAAGTATTCATATCTGACGACGTCTGCAATTCTTCTCGATGCATATATGTATATATATATATATGTGTGTGTGTGTATGTGCAAGATGATATGTTTTGTGATTTAACCTATAGTTATATATATATTTTTTATTTTCCTTTCGATTACTTCTGTTTAAAATTTGTTATATTTTTACTCACTAGTAAATCGCTTTTTAATGCATCATTCAAACGTTTAACGTTTAATGTCTACGATACATAGTATATCTGTAGTTATGTAACAGGTACAATTCATGAATAAACTAAATCATTGATATAATCGTAAGTTGTTAAAAAATTAAAAATTTGATTTAAATTCAGTGGGAATATTAAACACACGTACGGGATTCTATATTTCAATGATTTGATTTATGATATTGTTGCATAACCTTTTAAGACAAAATATATTTAAATCATAAAATTCCTGTTAACAAATATTTTATAAAATTGTAACCTTTTAAAAAAATTCCACTTTCCAAAAGATCATACGTGAAATTACACTTACGTAACTTCACATATATGCAGTTTTGGAAGGGCAGTTTCTTTCTGCGATTAAAATATCCATTAACTCTTCCCATTTCATTTTTTCTGTGCTCTTTAATAAATGGGCTATCAAGTTTACTGCTTAACAGCTGGGGAATGTTTCGGAAAAGTTCACCATTTACTCGAATTGGTTGGTAAATTTTGTTCCTACCGCCATCCTCAGTGATAAGCACGTGCAAAAACAGCACTTTTGGCAACAAACTACCCCCCCCTTCCCTGAGCCTCGGGCAATGTAGAGATGAGACAGATTGGTTGCTATGCAGTAAACATCCCTTCCGTAAGGAATTTCTACTTTATTTTCCGCCGACGGAATTTTAAGTCGTCAGACTGGATGTTCCCTTTGCTGTCGAGTGGAAAGAGAATCGCGACTGGATTTCCCGCATCGATCTCGACAGGTGTCCGGTATAGACCCCCAAATCGTTAAAGTACAGATATCATAACAGAGTTTTTATTTTGAAATTGGCAAAATATGATGGAAAGTGACAAATGAACTTTATCTTTTAAGTCATTATTGCGATTTGAAGGATTTAATAATAGTGGTATAGTTCAGTAGACGATTCTCTATTAGTACTAGAAGTTCTACTAGACAACAGTACCCACTCTCCTTATGATGGCGTAGTCAAGAGGATATAATTTTATTAAACTGTAGCTTTTTTTTTTAAGATTACTGCACAGGATAGGCACTGCCATAGAATTAAATCGGTTTTTAAGTCCACTTGTGGATGGTGTGCTGGCAAAGATTATGTCCCTAGCCACGTTAAGTAAAGAAGGCCGTGTCCTAGCTTGCCATATAAGTCGGCCGTGACCTAGCTTACCATATATCCGGGCACTTTTGACTGAATATTCGATTTCTAGTGGCAACCATTCATAATCGAATTTTATAATGAATCTGGCAACAATCTCTTTAATGCAGCGTGGCCGCTAATACGGTTGTTAAGAAAAGTGAACAACAATGAAAGTCAAAGGCCAGGTAAATAAAATATTGAACATTTTAGGTGTTATAAATTGTTACAGAACGTATATTTTATCATGATGTACTTTACTCAGTTTGTTGTATTTTATTGTTCTTAATGTGATACTTGTTAAGCCTACCGCGTGTGGCATAACGAAAGAGTTGCTAAACACGAATACGTTCACTTTTTGGGGTATATTTTTTACTGGAAAGAAGAATTTAATTTATAGGTAAAAGAGTATTCTAAGTACATTTTGTCAATTTAATTTAGAGGTAAAAGAGTATTCTAAGTACTTTTATTATAGACTACTTAGATGCAAAGAAAAAATCCTCTCCCAAATTTGTACTTAAGGAATACCAAATTTAAACAACGTACAATATTAAATTGTTGCGTACAGAAGTTTTATCTGTGTTTAGTATCCCATTTTTAATCATAATCCTTATTATTGTGTTTTCACTTTCGTTATCTTGAGTATCTTTTTCATGAATACAGTTATTTTTGTACGGTAGAAAAGGATGCATAATGATTGTAAGATTTTGAAATCGACTTTTTTTTAGTGATTTAATAAAAAGGAATGCTGACAGTACCTTAGTAGCAGTAAAATACACTAGTTATCATAAATTAAGGAAAAAATCACAAAAATAGCGATAACTCCCTCAAAAATAAGTCAAACCGTGTAACATTTGCATATGTTGCCAAGTAAATGGCTGAGTAAAACTGCAATATGCAAATTATTGGTGCATCTGTGAGGAGCATAAAGTCCATTTTTGAGAGTAAGCCCACATATTTCACTTATGAAAAATCTGAGATAGCCAATTCGTAACAATGACCTCCAGGCATCATTTGTAATATGGCCGTAGTATTATATACATATTGGCTGCATATTATGGCCATAGTAAGGAGCTAACCTGTCTTAGTGAACGACTTTAGGCTTAGAGTTTGATGACTTATGGATCAGAACCACAACGACGTTCAGCCTTGGGTCTTCATCTTTAAGTTGACTTGCTCTCATGCAGAACGGTGCATCGCATCTTTGATGTATTCCTCAGGTGATCAAGGCACATCTGTTGGTCAACCAACCAAGAGATCACTAGGCAGACGGATGTCACGACCAATTAGCATCTGCAATGGAAAATTGCCTCTAGTCTCTGGTTTCTCTTCGACCCAAGTATGATTTTTGTCAGCTTTCAGACAACGGGTGTGTGTTTTGAGGTGAGGATCCCATCTGATGATGGATAGTCATGTCTTCAAATGCTGAAAGATGCTGCTTGTTTTTGAAGTCCTAGGAAAAATTATATTTCCTTAAAAAGTCCAATCTTAGTATGGAAGGACCTGTAATATCTGCCACATATGCCGTGTGATTGTAGATGGCATTTCTAGAGGTGATATTGACATTTAACTTTCCCTCTGTGTCGATTTTCTCGCCGGACGCAATCTGGAGGGTAACACAGGATGGCGTCCAAATCAGTTTATTGTTAAATTGTTGAGCTAAATCTTTTTGAATGATGGTAACATTAGCTCCTGGGAAGCACTTCCGCAAAGCACCCGTTGGCGCCGTTCCAGTTTTACTTGCCAAGCTTACCAACGTTTGACGGTAAGCGGCCTACCCTTATTGAACACATGGGAGTAAACCGCGCAAACGTGGTATTTAGTGCATATAATCAAAATAAGTTAAATAATAAATGACACAAATTCAAGTTAGAGAAAACGGCTGTAGTGTAGAATTGGGTGCCCTTTCATTTTATCAAGAAAGAGGTCTTTTACCTGACAAAATGTGTAAATGGCGACAACAGGAAACTTTATGTTAATGATCAAAGCATTTGGAGGTGCAGTGTTAAAAACTACAAAAAGAAGGGCCTCTGTGTTGAAAATTGGTTTAGTGGTTCGTTTGTCTGTGCTATTAGATTTATGTATTCTTGGGCAGAGGAATTGATAGCCATGAAATAGTGTAATAAGCAGTTTAATATGTGTGAAAGTACTGCAGTTGATTAAAATAGTTTTATTCAATAAAGTAATAATGAGGATAAGGATTCTTTAAAAAAATATTCCTTGAAAACATGTGAGTATTATTTTTATCATATATTACGTTTCTTTTTATATTTGGTCATCACGAGCTTGGCAAAATTATAGCTGAGATCTTGGCACAAATCTAAAATTGCCAAATATGGTTGGGGGTTGCTATAACAAAAGAAGTACCAAACATTTTCTACAAATGTTTTTTCCAAGAATTAGTAATGTAGATTCCGATGTTCAAATTTCTCTTCAAAGTAAAATGTATTTTTCTTAATGTGGTACTTCAGTTAGGTAACATACGAGTTCTTTTCTGCTTTTGCAAGTTATAAAAGATTTTTACTTGGATCCTAACTACAGCTATGTGTTGAAATCAATAACTCACTGCTTGAGCAGTATAGTTGGAAAATACCATATCATGAAGGTGTAAAGGAATTTTTTTCAAGTTTGGCAAGAGGTTTGTATTTACTACTATCAGCTAATCATAATCCTATCCGTCTTAAGAATTAGTTTTTTTTTTTCAAACTAATAGAGCTTTCTAAAAAAATACAAAAGCATATCATGATAATTTTTTGTTGTTTTTTATGCATTCTGGGAATGTAGCAGGAAAAAGAGGTAAATTTCCTTACATTATTATATTGATATATTTTATTCATGCTAGATTGTTATATTCATATATTATTTTTTCCCATCTTAGCTCAAAGAATTTAAAATCATTGGGCGCCCATTGCCCACTGAAAAGGAAAGAAATCCTCCCCTCTATAGAATGAGGATATTTGCTCCAGATAAGGTGACAGCAAAATCTAGATTTTGGTACTTCACCAGGAAGCTAAAGAAACTGAAGAAGTCTAATGGGGAAATTGTTTGTATTTCTGAGGTAATTATCTTTGAAACTAAAATTTTAGCATTTAAGGTTTGTAGAAAAATTTTTAACATATGGCTGTTGTAATTTTAGATAGAACATCTCAATTAGATTAGCCAAATGCTAATATTATTTAAATGATAAATATTATGTAAAAGATACTAGTTATAAGAAGAACAGTGTTTTTTAAATTATTTACAGACTACATGCATTTTTGCATAATTTAGAAAGCTTCTGTATTTCGAAGCAGCAAAGAGAAAAAATGCCTTAATTTCTGCAAATTTTGAAATACAAAGTGTTTTTAACTAAAGTTTAATTACAGTTTGTAACATAGCTGAAAATAATAGTACTAAAGAAAAGTACTATTTTTCAAGATTTCAAATCTTGGTGTATAGGGAAGCTACAAACAAAAGCTGCTCATTTTATGAGCAGCTTCATCTGCAGAAAATATAGCATATATCATTAAATTTGTAAATACAGTATAAAATCCGAGATCTGGACGTCCAATATCCGGAATGATCTAAAATCCGGACCTCAAAGTCAAACATTTTTTTTGGCATGTGCTACGCATGCTCATTTGATATTTCCTTCCATAATAAAACATGTAGAGAGTCCCCATTCTTAATTTCACATAGGCGCTAAATAAAATAACCTCATTATTAAAGAAATAAATCATTTTAAGCATAAATTTGTGAGATTAATAATTTGTCTCCGTAGCTGCTATCTGCTTGGCATACATCTCAAACTGAAACATTCTACATAGGAACATCGTTATACCTACTAGTATTTTATACCCCTGACGTGGATCTGGCGAATCATTATTTATTATATTTTACTTTCATCACCGCATGATTATCAATGCATGACAAGTTGAGTAATGACTCATGCAACAATGTCTAAAATTTTTTTTATATATTAGTAATTGAGTAACAAGAGTATGGCAACCTTTTATGCTGACATTATGCTTGGTGATGATTACAGATTTAAAGTTAAATGAGCTAAGAAATGTTGACGAGGAAAAATTTAGCAAAAATTTCTTTTCAAATGCTAAAAATAGATTTTGTTATTGAAACTCATAGGCCAAAGGATTACATTTAATGCTATTTGAGTGAAGAGTAACTGATATGTTATTCACATAAACTCGGAACTATCATCAGGGCTTGTATGGCCGGACTGGGCGGCAGGATTTCGGGAAGACAAAATTTTTGGAATTTGGAGAAGCACTGAGCTGCAAAATTAAGGGATGGCAGAATTTTTATGTTACGGAAAGCACTGGGATCCAAAGTTTAAGGGCGGTAAAAATTTAGGGCTTAGGGAAGCGTTTTCTAACAGAATTTAGGAACTACAGAAGCATCAGGCGGCATGTAGCGCCGGCCCTCCATTAGTTTTAAGTATATGTAAGAGTTTATTTATTCCAGGACCCAAATTAGCTTTAAGCATGTGCAAGAAATAGACATTATGTTATAATAAATAACTGATTTAATACAACTGAAGCTTAATTCGGTACATGATAGAAGTAAGACAAAATTGATTGGAACAACTTGGCTTTCATCGCCAATCTTATGATACATAGCCAATAATGTATAGCGGACGCTATTAAGCTAGGCTAGAATTATCTTCATTGATTATGAGGAATTTCAATTAATGTAGCAGACTGCAAACGAAAGGTGAATGGATTTTGTAAAGAAATGTGGAGAAGTGTTTATAAATTAAGATAATATAGCAGAACTTTTCCATTGCGATGCCAATGTCCCAATCATCAATCAACGGAAGGTGAAATCCGTAGTTGATGGTTCTAGATCCAGAAAACGCCGCTACTAATACTGAAGAAGTGACGGAGAGGTTATTGAAAACAAAGGAATTTGGATTGACAAGTTAGTCAGAATTCTCGACGCAGCAATTACAGAGCTTGAACAGTGGAACTTTGTAACTGAGCAAAAAATTATGTCTCTTTATAGAATTAAAGAGAAAGTTTTCGCAGAAAAAAACGAAGCAACTGAAACAACTTACATTTAAAGAAATGTTCAGTAAAGAAATAAATATTAATCTTTTCCTTTGTAAATTTCGATACCCTTTAGATCATAAATGCTCTTTATTTCATAAATCACGATTTCATATTTTTAATTGTAAAATTTCTGCATGCCATCTTACTAGATTTAAATTTATGATCTAATATCCAGAATTGCTGAAGTCCCGACGAGTCCGGATCTCGGACTTTGTACTGTAGTCCCTTTGTTTTTAGTCGTAATCTTTTAATTGGTTTAAACACAATGATTTGAGAAATATATGGAATTCACTCCATGTGGACTCATATAACAAGGTTTTTTTATAGCATGTAAGTGCATGTTTTTGGCTGATTTAACAAAATAATTCATTTCAGTGCCTCTTGTTGATCCGCCAACTTTTATGATTTTTTCATAATTTTAAATTTTAGTTTTACAGTCTTATGCGGAAAATTTTTTTCTGAATTTTATAATATTTTAAAGAGTTTTTAAATTATGTAGAAATGACAGTTTATTGCCAAACCTGTTGAAAGACAGACATAGTTTTTTCCCCTTAAATTAAAAACAAAATTTTTTGGAAAATGAATTCTTATATCGTACATTATTGACTTTGCAGACTTAGCATCATTTTGGCAATATAAGTTCAGTGTGCATATGAAACTTTAAATTTGCTGATTAGCAAATTTCATGATCTTGTTAACAGATATATTGCAATATCGTTATAGTAACTGACATATTACAATTGCATTTTTTAGAAAAATAAACTTAAAATATTTTTATATGTTTTAAAATGTTCATATTTTATTTTGGTTGTAAAAAAGCATAAGTAGGAAACAAATGCAAAATGTTAAAAACATCAGGTAAGTGCTGACTTTCTGTTTTTGATTATTTGCAGAATATGGAAATTAAAACCAAATCTATAGAAATTGGAAAATAATGGGAAAATTAAATCTCTTTGTGGAATTTGTTTTAATATGGTGTATGGTCACCTTGAATAGATATGTATACCTCACATCTTGATTTCATAGACTGTAACAAATTGTTGATCAGATCTTGTGAATCTGCACGCCGTTCTTCCAAAAGTGCACTTTTCGGGTCCTAGAGGGTCCAGGGAGGAATTTAGCAGACTGAAATTCGGCACCCTTAGGCATCCCACACCATATTGAGTGTGTGTGGGGGGGAGAAAGGTGGCCAGTCCATTTGAGTAATATCTTCTGTTTGCAAGGACATTACATATGCTCAATGAGGCCAAGCATTGTCATCCATGAGTGGAAACTCTTGGCCAATAGTACCTCTAACAGTCTAACTTATTCAAACAACTCTTTCATATATCTCCAAGCAGTTACAGAACCTCATTGAAAGTTATGCAGTTCGATGCAGCCATTTGTCATGATTCTTCTCCAGACCATAAAACTGTGATCGCGGAAATTGGATATTTCACAGACAAAGGAAGATTTGTTGAGTGTTCCTTCCTTTCTCCAGATCAAAACATGTATAGAATCACTCCTCAGACTATATGTGGATTCATTAGCAAACAATTTTCGGGCCCTGTTATCGTGGCTTCATTGAACATGATGATGGCATCTGTTTAAATGGGACCCTCTGGAAGGTGGAGCGCGTGGGGACACAAACCATTGAGTTTCTCGCACAGTTCAATCTCATATAAGCCTTTGTGCAGTAGTAGGATCACTGATTCGAGTTCATGTGGCAGTCTGAAGGTCTTGTAGTCGCTTCAGCGTTTCTTCGAGCCAGCGACAGAAAATAGTCTTGTGCAGTTGTTGGTCTTGATTGTCCTTGATCACCCTGTTTATCAACTGATCCAGTGCTTACAAAGCAGCTGCAAA
Source organism: Stegodyphus mimosarum (assembly GCA_000611955.2). Lineage (NCBI taxonomy): Eukaryota > Metazoa > Arthropoda > Arachnida > Araneae > Eresidae > Stegodyphus > Stegodyphus mimosarum. Next base: position 761,173 of record KK118339.1, on the reverse strand, counting down.
CTTTTAATATGACACTTCAAAGGATATTCAAATGTTGGGCGATTTCCATTTGTGTTTGATCTCCCTCGATTCTGCCAGTTTTCTATAACTTTTGACCTTCACTGAATGATGCCTTTAAGTCATAACTACTGAATACCGAATACTCTCAGAAACCACATTCATTTTAAAGAGCACTACACAATGGAATTCCAACATGCGTCCATTGCGCATCACATTGTTAATCACCAAATTTGCATATTTCCAGCGTTTTAATGTATGCATGGAAGTGCAATTTTAAGTTCAGTTATATTTAATTAATACAAATAATTACAGCATTGGGCATTGGTTGCAACATTGACTTAGTGAGCATATTTTTCTCATTATCCTTTAATTATGATGACCAGTGTAATCTGCTGTGCAGATCAAAAGCAATTTTTCAACATGCTTTAAATGTCTCCGATATTTGTTTGGTTGTCGATATGACAATTGTAAAAATTTTCTTCTTTGTTTTTATCCCTCTCTTGAATTTTCCTAAAAATTATTTATTCATGAATTTACCAAAAATTTGAGCAAAAAAAAAGTGTGCACACAAAGTAATTTTAAATATTCAGACTTATAGCACGGGCTGTGATTGAATAATAGCAACGTGTACTGGCCCTCATGGGCAGTTGTATCATTATCTTGAAAGAGGTAAACAAGTGTAATGAAAAGTTTTCATCTCCAAAAGGACATGCACCAAGTTAGACATGTTTCAAAGTGAACATATATCAAGGTAGCACTGTATGTAGTTCCCCCCTATTCAATAAGTATTTTTAAGGTACAAATCTCTGTCATAAAACTACATCCTGTGTGCGATAGCATGCAAAAGGATTTGTGTACCATCTTAGAGGGTGTGCTGAAAACTGCTTGCTGAATCGGATGTTAAACATAACAAAACATTAACATACCTGCCAACTTTTACGAATTTTTCGTAATTTTTACGAAAATGCGTTTGTTTTTACGATTTTACGATCGTAATCCATTTTTTACGATTTTTTTCCTTTTTTAAGTGTTTTTAGTGATTTTTGTCGAAATTTTAGAAGTTTTCGCCAATTCAGAGATTTTTGTCAATTGCATCGTGTTTTACCACCAATTACAGACTACTTCGAATCCAGTAACCTGCGGTTTCTCCCAACTCGCCGCTTAACCCGCCAATCCAATGCGCTGAACTTGTTTATCCCACTCGCCAGATTATTTTTTTCGCGTTCGCTTCAGCAGCAAGGGAATTACTCTGCTCGGACTCAGCGAGCGTGGATTGTCGCATTCTGTTTTTTTTTTTTTTTGTTTGCACGTGCTACGAATTTTCTTAATACGTCGTTGTTACGAAATGAGTTAAAAAAAACCGTATTCTCAATATTTTCGGCTTGCCTACAAAGCCGAGTTTCCAACAATTAAAGAATCCTTCAAAGGAAGCATTTTGCAACGTGTGCGACTTCATAATAAGTCACGGTGGAAGAAGCGACATTGTGAAGCATGTTAAGTCTAAAAAGCATGAAGTTAAAGCTTCGGCTTCGACAACGTCAAAGAAAGTGGATGATTTTTTTTTCAAATTCGGCTACGAATTCAGATGCCGATGTCATTTTGGCAGAGTGTTTGTTTACTGCATTTCTCATCGAACACAACGTGCCGCTAAGCGCTGCCGATCACGCCGGTCAACTTTTCAGACGGATGTTTCCCGACTCCAAGATTGCTCAGAAATATGTTTGTGCTCGCACGAAAACATCTATTGTGAACGAAATTGCTTGCGATGCACAAAGTAAAACGATAGCTTCTCTCCAGAATTCAGCATTTTTGGTGTCAATCGATGGCAGCAACGACAGCGATTGGAAGCTTTACCCCATCGTTGTCACATATTATTGTGATGTTTCTTCATTAGAATCTAATGAAATGAAAACTCATCTTTTGCGTCTTCCATTGTTAAATGGAGACGCTAAGTGTGGAAAATATTGCCTCCTTGGTAATTAATGAGTTGAAACAACTTAACATCCAATATCAAACTGCATTTCATTTGGTGCAGATAATGCTCATGTCATGGTTGGGTGACAAAAAGGGTATAGCCTCTTTCCTCAAAAAAGAACAAAATTAATTGTTATTGAATGCCCATGCCACTTAATTAATTTGGCAGCAGAAAAAGCTGCAGCTTCTTTACCATTAAATATTGACCAGCTTCTGATTGATGTGTTTTTCTATCTGGAAAAAAGTGTAAAAAGGAAAGAAAACCTAAAGAATTTCCAAGAACTGTGCTCTGGTGAAACGAGAAAAATTCTGAAACATGTATGCACGAGATGGTTATCCTTAGGCAGAGCTTTAGGAAGGTTTATTGAACAGTGGGATGCATTGCTTAAATATTTCCACGAAGAGACCAAAACGAAACCACAGATCCCATCAAATTTGTCGGCATATGAGATTCTGAAAACCAACTTTGCTTCTAATCAAAATGCTTTAAAAGGGAAAAGCCAACACACAAAATCAAACCCTTTAAAAAGAAAATGCTTAGAAGACTCCTCAAAGGTTATAAGGTTTCTCCTTCAATCTCTTAACTTTCTTCCTTAGCATAAGCTGAAACCCTATGTGGAGGACAGTGAGCAAATCTAGGCTATGTCCTTTAGTGTTGAAGAACTACAAAGTCAGAAGGAGGGTTTAAAGTGACCCTTTAATTCAAATAATTACAACTCTCCAACTTGAGAGTAAGCCACTACTTGGGCTGAACTAAAATAATATGAAATAAAGTGTGTTAACAATTCAAATACCTAAACTTAACTTTAAGTAGGACGGCGAGGGAAGCCTAACTTTTAGTGAAATGCAATAATGCGAATTTCACTAGCAAACACTAGTAATTGCAATTTGCCTATGGAGGCGAACTTTCAGTAGACAGAGGAAATCCTTGCTCGTACAGCCTTACGGCGATAAATCCAAGGCTCTGTCTTTCCCCTCGTTAACTCCTGCCTTTTAAACTGCTAACAGATATATGCGATTTGCATAAATATCTCGCTCGCGCTAAATTCGGGCAGCAACTGAAACTTTGAGATATCGATAGGAAAGTTCAAACTAAAAATAATTTGGTTAATTAAAATAATGAATGCTACAAGGTCAACTTTGTTAAAGAAGTTGAAGGGAAGAAGAAAGTCTTCTATTAGCCGGGAGGAAAGGATTTTCTATCTTCTTTCTTCGGATTTGAACAAAGCATATTGTAGTTTTGTGTTAAGTACCATTACGATTTTTAAAAGTGTAAATACCCTTCTACAATCAGCTTCGCCAAGATCTCCCCTGCTTATCCAAATTCTTAATGATCTTTTGAAAGAACTTTATACTAAGTTTGTAAAACCGTCCGTTGTGAAAAACAGTGTGTTGATTCGTTTTGCTTATAATAGTTTGTCAAATCAAAAGGATGACAATGATCTTATAATTGGAAATCAAACCAGGGAACTTGTAAATTCTTTGAAAGATCATGAGAAAAAAGAATTTTGTCAATGTGTTAGAAAGTACTTTTCCTCAGTTTGTGATTACATTGTAAGGAAGTTTCCTTTGCAAAATGAAGTTCTTTTAAATGCTGAAGTGGCAAATTTGAAACAAATTGAATATTCATCTTTTGAAAAGATTCGTTTTTTTATTGACAAATTTCCATTTTTGTTAACAATTAAAGAAAATGAATGCCATAATGATGCTTTAGATGAACTACGGAACCAATTTTCTGCTGCACAGTTTGACTTTCCCAGTTCTGGAGAAGATAGACTTGATGTCCTCGTTGGTACCTTAAAAAGAATAAAAAGAGCTGATGGAACACCAAAATATGATAGACTAGCAAGAGTTTTATGTGCTATTCTCGTAATTCCACACAGTAATGCTGAGTGCGAGAGAGTCTTCAGTGTTGTGAAGAAAAACAAAACTATGTTTCGTTCTTCAATTTCACCAAAAACTCTAGAAAACATTTTAATTGCTAAATGTTATGAGGAAACTAATTGTTATGACAGGAAATTTTCCAAAGAATTTTTGCCTAAAGCCAAAAAATGCACTCTAAATTTATTGCAATAATTTTTTTGTGTAACATTAAGTTCTTGTTTTATGTTTCCTAATAAATTTTTTAGTTACTACTTAATTGAGATTTACTAATGTAAGTACAATTTTCTTTTTTCTATTTGTATAAGTTGTTAATTTTTTTAATATCAAAGCATGATATTAATTCTTCGTGTTCTTCTGAATTTTTATCTTTAGAGGTTGGCAGGTATGCATTAAGAATTTCCAAAAATAGTCGATTACAATTTTAATGATTATAAATCAAATGTTAAATATAAACAAAACATGAAGTTCCAAAAATAATCGATTATACAAAATTGAGTAAAATTACAATTGCTTACTAAATATCTGATGTTTAATAATTGAAACTAAGAATCTGAAACAAATTTTTTAAATCTAAAGGCTATTTCTATTAGTTTGATTAGCATTAAAAAGTATGAAATAAAATAATTATATGACTTCTTGACAACAGTGCTAAAAAATTCCAGTTGCTCCTAAATGTCTTTATGTTAATTCTAAAGCAGCCAACAAATATAAAGCTATTAAGAGCAACTGCAGTTTTTTAGTGTTGTGGTCAAGAAGTCATATAATTATTTTTAGTTTTCATTTAATTTTTTTAATAAATTATAAAGGTGCTTAAGAACGTTGTTTAAAACCATGTATATTTAAAAAAATATTTGGGCATTGGAAAATTTTTTGATGTATGAATGAGTAAAACATAAATGTTTCTAATTTTTCATTGGATAGAAATTAAAGATACTTTTTCTGATACACACCTACCATGCATTTTAAAATGTGCGTGCACAACGAAAAAGTACCTTGTGTGTGAGCCATCTGTAAACTATTTTTATAACTAAAAATTATTTACAATTAAACTCGCAAAAGTGTATAGCAGGTGCATAACAGAAAAGTATCTAATTGAAATTTAATTCTAACTTAAGAAATTTTATTGAATTTCCACATGCATACTTATATTAACTTTAATTAGAATTATTATTTTAAATAATTTCTTTGAAGTTATTTTAAAATAGTTGATCAGGTTTTGTAAATTATCTTTTAATCACTTTAATTAATTGTATGCACTATCACACGAGTCATTTATATATTGTAAATGATCTTGACTTGCCCAGTGCAAAAGCAATTTTTAGAAAAGTTAACAAGTGTTTCATTATGAGAAACTTTGTTTTGTTTTTAAAGAACATCATCTTTAAATATTTTATGATTATAATGAAATCTTGAGTTTCCATTGTTGAAGCTACTTTTATTTGTATTAAAATAGGTATGTTAAATTAGATATTGGTCTCTTCATTGAAATTATTTATAAACTGTTACAGTAATGGCAAAAGAATGGAAAATGAATTTGGGAAGTATATTACATATGTATTTTACTTTTTAAGTGAAACATTGTTTGTAATATGGAGGTTTCTCTTTACCTGAGGATAATGTGGTTAAACTTTTAATTTGGTGAGAGTAAAAGCTAGCTAGGTAATATAAAAACTTTTTCTTTTTAAGATGGTGGGATATGTTGTTGGCAGTTTCAGATATTATATGCAGCTTACATATAATTCAATATTTAATTAAAAAATTGAGGTTAATGTAGATATCATTTGAAATTAAAAACATAGATAAGTGTTATTTCTGTTCTTCGTGTTCTGAACCTACTGGCACATGTAAAAGTGGGGAGGCTATTAGAATTTCATCATTGGTCATGCAGGTATAGATTTGTGAAGAGGAAGAATACCTAGGTTGCTGATATGACCTTCTTTCCATAGTACCAACTTGAGAGAACTTTTGCTTCATATCAGCAGCCATGTATTTTAAGCACCCCGTCGCTGCACAAATGTATTATGATTACAGACATCTATAGCTATGCCTTGTCTACAATTCGAACTGGCTCATCAGAATAGCACTCCATAAAATTTATCTCTGCATTGGCTGTGTGAACCTACAGGTATAAGCAGAATACCAGAGATTCTATGGGTAAAGTCTCACAGCACTAATTGTTTAGTTCTGCACCAAATTTTGAAGAATGCCCTTGAGGGTGGTCCAGGGGACTCCCACTCCTCTCCCACCAGCTACCTGATAACTTCCAACTCACCACTTATTTTTATTGCCCCCTTGCTCAGATATTATAAACATCCATGCCTTTTCTGAGATTCTGCTGTTGGTATGGCAGTCAGCATTACTAATCACTATCCCCTTAGAAGTGGTCAGAACCTGCAGGTAAATCAAGTTTGCCATCCCCAATCTATGGTTTCGGATTTTGTTATGGGCAAGAGTTGTGCCCGCTTTGGGCATGGACTCCATAAGGGTAACACAACGCATTTGTTTACCCAGCTGCATTCCAATTTTGCTGGACAATCTCCAAAGGAAAGCATAGCAACAACTGCTGGTTTTTGAACACATTTTCCGATCTCTGGGTAGATTATTGAATTTACTGGTTTTTAATTTTTTAACTTTTACTAAGAAAAATGTTTACCTGTAATAAAATAAATTGTGTCAATTGCATTTCCCAATTTCTAGTAAATTTCAGAGTAATTTTCCTATTGAATCTTATTTTACGTAGGCTATTTTTTTCAACCTCTGATGGGCTATAAAGAAAAGACAGGTGAATATTTGAAAAAGATTTTATTACCAAAAGTAAAGTACAATACAGGTTATTTCTCCACATAATCGCCTTGACGATTGAGGCATTTGTCATATCTGTGAACAAGCTTTGCAATACCCTCTTCGTAAAATGTTCCCACCAGTGATTGGAAGTGAGTTGTGACAGTTTCTTTGAGCTCTACATCGTTTTGGAAGCGCTGCCCCCAAGCCACTGCTTCAGTTTAGGGAAAAGATGAAAGTCACTCGGCGCTAGGTCGGGACTATATGGCGGGTGTTCGAAAATGTCCCACTGAAATTGCTGAAGGAGCCGTTGGGTTACACAAGCGCTGTGAGGACAGGCATTGTCGTGGATCAGAACAATTCCAGAAGTCAACATGCCTCTTTGTTTGTTTTGAATAGCTCTCCGTAAGCATTGCAAAGTTTCCCAATATGAATCTGCATTAATTGTTGTTCCAGGCTGCATAAACTCCACAAGCAACACTTCCTTTTGGTCCCAAAAAACAGTTGCCATAACCGTACGGTTGTTGAAGGTTCGTTTGAATTTTGTGGGTCTCTTTGGAGAATTTGTGTGCATCCATTGTTGTGATTGTCGTTTCGTTTCAGGTGTGTCATATCGAACCCATGTCTCATCACCTGTCACAATGGATTTAAAAAAATCTTCTCCATCAGTATTGTAACGATCAAGAAACTCCAACGCTGCAGCCATTCGGCGACCTTTGTGGTCGTCCGTCAACATCTGGGGGACCCAGCAAGCGCAAACTTTTCTGTAGCGCAACTTTTCAGTAACGATAGAGTACAGGGAAGATCTCGAAACTTCCGGAAGTTTCATCAATAATTCACTTATGGTGAACCTTCGATTTTCCTTAACTGCTTGGTCAACTCGTTGAACAATGTCGTAGACAGACTTGCGTCCTTGACCCCCTTCATCATGCACATCAGTTCGGCCATCTTTAAACTTTCGACACCATTCACGAACAACGCCATCACTCATAAAGCTGTCTCCATACATTCGACTCATTCTTCGATAAATTTCCTCTGCACTGTTCCCTTCTTCCTGCAAGAAACAAATAACAGCTTGCAATTCACACTTGGCGGGAGAATCAATAGCGACAGCCATGTTTACGTGACTGCAACTCAACAGAAAATGGCGTGTTGAACTCGCCATTGACAGAGCGTGTGGAGGGGGAGATGCGCTGTCGCCTACTACGCACACCAACCACCTGCCGTATGCCTGGCCATTATACTGTACGATCGGAGGTTGAAAAAAAACAACTCTCGTATATGAATTGTATTATTTTTTTATACAGTGTAATAACATTTTTTCTTTATTTAAGTTTTTTGTGTTCACATTTCATTTGATCTGAATTATTTCGCTCTACTGTAAGCATTTGTAGAATTTTATGGGATTAAAAAAATGTTTAATCAGTTAATATTTGTATTTTGTGTTTGTTTCAATATATGGGATATTATAAAGTATTCACACAAATAATATGTAGGTTAATTACTAACTTAATTTTCATCATTTTAAAAGTTCTTTTATAATTAAAGCTTTTATTCCCTACTCAGGTTTTCCCCAGTATAAATATATAAGAATAGTGAAAAATGAAATTAGACAAAAAAAGCGGCATTTAGAATATATTATTAAATATTAATATATTTTAAAATGAGGATCATATCATAAATAGTTCAATAATCTGAATTGTGGATTATCAAGTGAATTTATGACAATTTAGAGTTCCTTTGAAATGCCATTGTACACAGCATGAAAACCTACTAGTTTTTTGTGCAAAAAATCTTCATATTTTTCAGAGTTGTCAGGGAATGTGTCCAAGGGTCTCTTTGCCTGTCTTTTCTTTACAGTCATTTTCTCAAGAGGCTCATAAGTAAACTTCTGGCCATCAAAACTGCAACACTATGAAGAGAGCATCCAAACTTACGAATATGCCAGTGATTATGATGCAGCTCTAAATTCTCTAAAACATTTCCATCTAGAAATTAGGTATATCCTTTTAAACCGACTGATGTGTCAGTGACTAAAGAATCCTAGAACAGTTACTTGGAAATATATCATCTCCTGATATTATTTATGATGTACAGTAATATTCCTATATCTACTACTAATGTGTTCTCAGACTTATCATAAATGAGCAAATTCTTGGAAAAACAAGCTACAGATCTGACATTTTAGCCTATTCTGCGAAAGATGGATGAAAAATAAAAAGTGAAATTAATGTACTATTGAAATAAAAATTACTCTTTCACTAAGTATGCAATAAAGAAAACAATATGGATAATGCTGTATAAATTTGTTGGAAGCAAGTTTAACAGAGAATTGTGAACATGGAAAGAAAGATAATCTTTATTTTTTGGCATTGATAGCTGCAATCCCCTACCAGTATATTTATAGCCATCAGTTTAAGTGTGAGCTAAGAAAATGCATATCTAAGATTTGATCTGTAATTACAGATTCTGAGAGTCGAGAGTATTTTTGTATATTTAGTTTTGTAACTGTTATTTTCTGCTGAAATTGGGATATTGTGCTCTAGCAATCAGTTTATTTTTGCACTTTTACACGAGTCATTTATTTCTGTAAATGATCTTGACTTGCCAAGTGCTACAGAAATGTGTGGAATGATCCCTGAGGACTTTAATGATAAGTTCTTGGGTACATATTCTGCATACAGTAATCATTCCAAAAAGTGGGGTATATACATATGTGTGTATGTAGGGGACTGTAAATAATTGAAATTAAACTATTAATATTTCAAAATTAATGTGAGTAATGTATACATCTATCAAAAGAAGTATGCTGTCTAATATGAGCGAAGTGCAAATCGAAAATAATATGAAGCATAAAATTGTAAATCAACTTTAAAACAGAAATAAATAATACAAAACGAAATCACAAAGAAGTCAGTAATCTCTGGTCTTTGTAAAGGAGCAGCCAAGAGGTAGCCAGCTGTGTTGACAAAGACTAGATTAACTTTTTGTTATTTAATTGTTTTGTATTATGTATTTCTGTTTCTGAATGCCAGATAGTCGGCTTTTACTGTACTTGTTATCATGACTATTAGGACCAGATCATGATCAGTACTTCAATTTTCTGGACTTCAAACTCTGTACTAAGTCAGAGGTAGGGTTGTAGTCCTCATACTTGATTCAAGTAACTTTTACACTTTTACAACACACTAACAATGCACTTTTACACGAGTCATTTATTTCTGTAAATGATCTTGACTTGCCAAGTGCTACAGAAATGTGTAGAATGATCCCTGAGAACTTTAATGTGAAGTTCTTGGCTACATATTCTGCATACATTAATCATTCCAAGAAGTGGAGTATGTATATGTGTTTGTGTATGCAGGGAGATATAAATAATTGAAAAAATTAAACTATTAATACTGCAACATTAATGTGAATAATTTAGAAAATTATACGGGAGTCTAAATCTATCAAAAGTGGCAATCTGTCTAATATGAGAAAAGGGCAAATCGAAAACAATATGAAGCACAAAATTATAAATCAACTGTGAAACAGAAATAAGGAATAGAAAATGAAATAAAAAAAAAGTTAATAGTCAGAGGAGCAGAAAAGAGGCAGCCAGCTCTGTTGACAAATCTCTTGGCTTGTGCTTGACAAAGACTAGAGAATCAACTTTTTATTGTTTCTTTTGTATTGTGTATTTCTGTTTTTTTTTTTATTTCTACTTTTTCATATTTATTTGTGATAGTTTTGAAGAGAAGATGAGATATTAGTAATCATGTCTACTACAGTACAAAGTCCGAAATCTGGACTCGTTGGGACTTCGGCAATTCCGGATTTGAGATTTTTCCGGATATTAGGTGATCAGTTTAAATCTAGTAAAATGGCATGTAGAAACTGTGAAAATAAAAATATGAAATAATGAAGCATTTATGATATAAAGGCAGAGTTGCCAACTCTCCCGATTTTTGACTGTTCTCCTGCCAACCCGATTTACAATATATTTCTCTCGACCTTTTCTTATTTTTAAAATTTCTCACAATTTTATGTAGCTTGGCATAATACTTCATTATTTGCATTACCAAAAACATGATTTAGGGTGTCTGAAAGCATCTGGTTTCTCTCCAGACTACATAGAAAACCAAAGTAGTTTCATCAGTAAGAAATTATGGTGAGTTTTTGCTTTGTGAGTGAGAACGTGTGTCCGAAAATGTCACGTTCAGTTTCTCCAATGAGCATCGAGTGCCACTGCATGCCATCTGGCACATATTAGCCAATGAGCACAAAGCAAGATCGAGATTGTTATTTCGTTCATCTTGTCGTTAACCTGTGTGAATGCACGTGCTTTCGAGAAATATTTTAAGAAATTATGATATTTCGTATTAGTTATGTTTGTGCAAAAGGTAAAATATTCAGGTACTTTTCAAAAATCGTACACAGATGACTTTTCTTCTAATATTTCCTCTTTGAAATGTCCAATGCATCTGCGATCAAAATGCATTTGCGATGTGTATCATTTGTCACTACGATTTTTCGATTTCGCACGGTGGAAGGGCCGATGTTCTGAAATATATTCGTATGCAAGGACAACATGAGTTCTATAAAAAAAAAACGAAAAGTTACTTTTTTCTATGGAAACAAAAGGCCAAAAAGTTATTAATTCAGAATGTACTGTTTGCGTTTAAGAATTAGTAACTGAACTTTCAGATATTAATTAGTAACGATTTGAAGTCAGTTCGTTATTAAAAAAATTTTTTTTATCATTTAAAAATCCTTTTCTCGTTAAAAATATATCTCTTGATTTCTAAAAAAATTCTCCCAATTTTTGAGTGTCGTAGGTTGGCAAGCGTGTAAAGGGTATCAAAATTTAAGAAAAAAAGTTTAATATTTATTTATTTACTATATTAACAGAGTTGACAACTCTCCCGATTTCTGGCCATTCTCCCGCCAACACAATTTACAATATATTTCTTCTGACTTATTAAAATTTCCTTTGATTTTTATGTAGCTTGTCTTAATACTTCATTATTTGCAATCCAAAACAAGTGATTTGGAGTGTCTGAAAGCACCTAGTTTTTCTCTAGACTACATAGAAAACCAAAGAAGTTTAATCAGTGAGAAATTATGGTGCGTTTCTGCCTTGTGAGTGAGAACACTGGTTCGAAAACGTCATGTTGCATTTCTCCAATGAGCATCGAGTGCCACTGTGTGTCATCTGGCACATGTTACCCAATGAGCACAAAGCAAGATCGACGTAGTTATTTTGTTCATCTTGTCGCAAACCTTGGTTTCGAGAAATAGTTTTAGAAATTACGATATCTCGTATTACTCATGTCTGCGAAAAAGGTAAAATATTCAGGTACTTTTCAAAAATCATATACAGATGACTTTTCTTCTAATATTTCCTCAAGAAAATGTAATGCATTTGCGTCGTATACTGTTTGTCAGTGCGATTTTTCGAGCGGAAGGCCCCATGTTCTCAAACATGTTCGTACACAAAAACAGAAGGACAACATGAGTTCTATTGAAAAAAACAAAAAGTTACTTTTTTCTACGGGAACATAGGACCAAAAAGTTATTAATGCAGAATGTACTGCTTGCATTTAAGAATTAGTAACTGAACTTTCAGATATTAATTAGTAACGATTTGGAGTTAATTCATTATTAAAAAATATATTTCTATCATTTAAAAATCTTTTTGTCATTGAGAATAAATCTCCCAATTTTTCAGTGTCATAGGTGGCAAGTATGTATTAAACATTTCTGCCAATATAAGTTGTTTACGTTGCTTCATTTTTTGGGCTAAAACTTTTTCTTCTGTAGACATATAATTTCTTGTTCAACTGCAAAGTTCCATTGTTCAAGTTCTGTAACTGGTGCGTCAAGAATTCCGACGAACTTGTGAATTGAAATGTTTTCGTTTTCATTAACCTCTCAATCACTTTCTTCATTATCGATAGCGGTATTTTCAGGATCTAGAACCATCACAATAAAAAACTATTATATCATCTTCATTTATTACCGCTTCTCCGCATTTCTTTAAAAAGTCCATTAATTGGAAAATTTCATCTTTGTTTTGAAATAGCCTAAAACTTTTCAATTGCAGCTCTCACTTTCATCATCATCACTATGAAATATGGTAGCTGGCCATAAATTATGCCAAGCAGCTATCTGGAGACACATTGTCCCACTATCTTGTGATGCTCCACACAGCAGGTATTATGCTAAAATATTTCAAAAATTCCTGAATAGTGTTGCCATTATTCAAGAAATTTAACATAGACTTAAAAAATGCTACTTTATATTTGCATTTCAGAGCTCGCAGTATTCGATATCTATAGGCTGAATGATAGACATACAATTTGGAGGAAAGAATAATACGGATGCATTATGTTTTACAAAAACTTTAAATGAAGTATGAGTCGTACACCTGACTACAATCAAGTCAATGTTTTTGTCATCAGGTAAATCAATCAAATTCAAATGTCAAGCCTCTGGTATGAAACAATTTTCAAAACCAGTCATTCATTAACGCTTGTGTCATTCATGCTCTTTTACTGCACAATATATAACGGGAAAATCATTACTCCTTTAAATGCTCGACAACATGTATTCTTTAGGATTAGGAAACATTTACACAAGCAT
>KK118339.1:727820-737828 GCA_000611955.2 Stegodyphus mimosarum | reverse complement strand
AATTTTGTTTTATTTTTTTGATTAAATATAATAATAAATAATATAACTTATTATTTAGATAAAACATTTATTATTTTGTTTCCACCAATCTGATTGGTTGGCTTATGGGAAAATCTCCCAGATGTACTTTCTGTCCTATTTGAGACAGATATGCACTATGAAAAATTTTCACTGGTGTCTTAAGGGGCTATCACATCTAGCGAGACGAGTGGCTAGGCGGCACATTTCCGAGAAAGGAGATTCTAGTAAGACTGGTTTAAACGGGAGGTTTCCGAGAAATGTTTCGTCTAACGAGGCAAAACATGTGCAGGCTATGTAAACATTTTGAAACTTTCTTGAAAATGTTTCGTCTCGAACTGTGTTCCACGTAGAAATCAACTAGTCAGATGAAAGTTCTGCTTCTGAAGGATCACAGGTAGTTTTCAACAGGGCGATGGCTTTCGTGAAATCATGGACGGTAGGAATAGAAGCTGATTTAATTGAAAAAATATGGAAAAGGTCATATATATATATATATTGCTGTTTTGTTGTACCATAACTGTCTAAGTCATTTTTGAATGTTTATTTATTCATTAAATTCATAATTGTGGAAATTTCAGAGTAGACACTATTTTATGACGCGCTGGGTGAAGTACTATTTCTGATGATTTGTTTACAAATTATTCACTGCCAAAGTTCGCCAAATTTGTCGTATTTCGTGCTGATAATGTGAAAGGAATGTTATTGTTATATAATAGAATTTTTTAATTAAGTTTAATGTGAATAATTTTTAAAAATATCTGTGTATGCGTGACTTTACTTTTTTGCTAATTACTTTTACTACTTTTAAATTGAAATTGCATAATCAGTGATTATGTTAAAATCAGCTATTATGTATATTTATTAAAACATAGATTATGTAATAATCATGATACACATTAAATTTGTATGCTATTATCTTCATGTTATTAATGATGCTTTTTAGATTATAAACACTTTGCGAACTATATTTTTATTACAAATGCTACATATTGAAACATTGAAAATTTATGGATTTATTATTATAAATGATGAAAAACATTTGTTAAGAAATTCATTAATATAAATCTTATTCATTACATTAATACTAATAAACATACATCAACAACTTCTAAACCATCTCATCTCTCTATGTGTATGTAAATATGTATGAATGCAAAAATGAACATCGCCAAAAAGTTTATTTGAAGTTACTTCTAATTGATATAATGATTATGTTTTATGAATTATGTAATTGGCAGCTGCATTTGTAATTTACTTGGGAATTTAAGCAAAGAAACTGATCAAGTAGCCTTTACGAAATATCTAACGTTTTGGAGATAAAATCAATATTTTTCACCAATCACAAAAATATCAGTAAATGATATTATATTGTGTGCATAAAAGTTATTAAATATATGGATGCAAAAATATTGTTTGCAATAGTAAAATTAGAAATAATGACAAACCACTGAATGTACGATGTAAAAGTATGTACAAAAATATATAAAACAGATCATTACAAGAAACGGCATAAAAAAGTATACAATTTAAAAGTAGTAAACAATGTAATAAACACATGTCATTTTGCCAAGGTATTTAGCCAAAAGTATTAAAATAAATACACACAGAATCTGAAAGCAAATGTCTCTTTTGCCAATATGAGAGATAACTGATTACTGTTTGGCTTTCAAGTCCGTTCACCAAGTAAAGATGGTAACCCATTTCGCAGAATCACAGTTCCGAGAAATGTTTATTTTGATGTCATGTTTCAGTAATAAATAATGTATGTGATAAGGGTTTAAAATGTCCTGGGTATGTACCTACAACATGTCGAGTACAAATATATCAGCTCGAAACTTTGTGTTTAAACTAGTGCTCAGAGACTCATGTTTCAGAAAAGTTTCTTTTAACCTCTATAATAGGGCACTAAAACAAATGATTTCTTAAAAAAAGATGCTAAAAATCAAAGTACAAAATAAAAAATCACATTTAAAAATATATATGTTAGAAAATTTTATAGCACAGTGTTATAGAGTAGTCATTTTTTTAAGTAATATATTTAAAAAGTTAATTTCTGCGTAAAAATGGCTAGAAATCTGTAAAGATATCTTGAAATATGAATGGTTTTGCACCAATTTCCATAGCTGAAGTAGAACTGTGTCACAAAATTTTTGCAGTTATTTTTCTTGTTGCAATTTAAGTTAAATTTTAACTTCTTATTTTACAGGATAGCAAGATCAAGTTCCCCTTGCCATCAAGAATCAATCGCAAGTTCCACAAGCCACGTTTCACTACTATTAGACCAAATGCAAAATTCTAAATTTGTATGAAAATTAATTTCTTTGAAAATAAAAAATATAAAAAATTATTCTTGTTTGTTTGTATCATTTTTAGACTGTATAATGATATTTTTTAATTAGCTATATAAAATTTAGTTTCTGAATTCAGAATCAAAAGCTGAGTTTTCATAAGTCCACCTTGTGTACTATGAATACAAATCAGTTTCCTTCTTTCCTCAGGCAAATAGTCTTTGTGTTTGCCATATAAAAAAAATAACCTAATCCAGTGGTAAGCAAATAGCACCTTGCAGTCTACATGTGGCTTTGCCACAAATTGTTTTCCACCATGTGTGGGTCAGGTTGACACAGCACAAGCAAATGCTGGGTATGCAGCACAGAGGAGGCACATGGGAGTAATGCATGAGTGAGCCAGTCATAGCGTGTCCACCAGTGGGTACAGTGGTCAGTACCTGACATGTAAAAAAGTCTCGTAAGTGATAATGTTACCTACTTAGTGCTTTAAGCTACTTCTATCTTTCATCCAGTTGCAGATAGGTATTTTTGCCATCAATTTATTGGGTTGGAGGGAAAATTCTGTCGTATTTTAAAGAACAGATTTGAATTCATTTATAAAAATATGTGTTTAATATTAATTAATTATATATGCTCCGTTATTTGTTACAACCTGTTGCCATCTTTCAGGTAACCTGTGAATTCCTGTTTTGTAGAATTTCTCATCATTGGAGTTAAAATAGTCAGCAACTGCCTTAGAAACACTTTCAAAAGATTTGAATTTTTTTCCCGTTAGATAATTTTGCAGAGATCTGAACAGGTAATAATCAGATGGTGCAATGTCAGGTGAAGAATATGGTGGGTGACTAAGGACTTCCCATCCTAACATATTCAGTTTTTGTTGCGTCACCATTGCAGTAGGCGGGCGAGCATTATCGGGGTGGAACACTATTCCTTTTCTGGACGCTAATGCTGGCCTTTTTTCTTTGATAGCTGCATTCAGTTTATCCAGCTGATTGCAGTACAGATCCGCAGTGATGGTTTTTTCAACTCGTAGTACAATGAACCTTTCCTGTCCCACCACAAACAAAACAGTACTTTTCGTTGATGGATACTTGGTTTTGGAACTGTTGCTGATGATGTTCCTGGTTTGCAGTAAGATTTTTTGCTCTTAATATTCTCGTAAAGAATCCCCTTTTCATCTCCAGTAACCAGCCTGTCCAAAAACGGCTCCACATTGTGTCTAATCAGATGTTATGAACACATTATTACACAAACAGACAAATTCTTTTCCGTTAGTTCATGTGGAACCCAAACACTTTGCTTTAAGAAAAATCCAAGAGATTTAATGTGATTTCCAACACTTGTAATGAATGCCAAACTCTTCTGAAATTTCTCGACTTGTTAAATGTGGATTATTTTCCAACATGGATTGCAAAACATCATTATCGATGTTGAATGGTCGTCCAGATCGATCACTTTTTTTGAGGCTCAGATCGCCAGAACGAAATTTGCTAAACCATCTTTGACAAGTACGAACATTTAAAATATCTTTTCCAAATACCGCACATAAATTTTTACATGCAACCGATGCGTTGCTTCCTTTTTGGAAATCATAAAATGCTGTGTCGTAAATGCACTTTATCTACTGACATGTTTTTCACTTTAAATATCACAAATAAATGATGAACGGTAAAAAAGGCACCTTTTATATTATACAGCAGCTAAAAAAACAAACTAGCCAAATTTTTTTTATTTACAAGAAAAATCACCTGCCTATTTAAATTACGACAGCACTTTCCCTCCAACCCAATAATAAGTTGCTATAGCTTAGTGTTGCTGCTTTTATTGTTATAAAAGGAAGGTGCCGCCCATTCAATATGGCTGCAAAGGAGAAGCGATCAAAAATGGGTGATGAAAATTGTAAATTTAAAGTTGAATGGACCGAGTTGTCTGTGTCTTTACAAAACTCAAATGGCCTTCTAACCTGTCGTATTTGTTAAAAATTGCTGCATAACTAGAAATCAAATTTTGAGAGACACTTAACAACTAAACATGTTTTATTTGGCAGTAGATGTCCCATCAGTGATGTTAGGAAGAAAGCAGTTGAGGAATTCCAGAAGATTTGAAAAAGAAAAGTCAAGTTCTATAATTGTTGGGTCTTCCAGAATTATAATATTGCAAGGTTTTTTGTTAGTCAAGATATTACTAAGAGAGGCAAACCAAATAGATTGAGTATATTAGTTGTTTTATAAATGCATCCAACAAGCTGTAATTACCACTGCATGCTAAACAGTGAAAATGTCTAAAAATATACACAGTCCAGTCACATTAATGTGACCATCTGTCAAAAGCCAGAATAACCACCTTTCGCAGAGCGGACTGCTGCGAGACGTGCAGGAAGAGAGTCACATAGGTCCCTGAAGGTGTTCTCTGGGATGTTGAGCCATGCCGACTCTAATGCCGTGGCCAGCTGCGCTAGATTACGCGGTTGAGGATCCATGGCGCGAACAACTCGATCGAGATGGTCCCACAGATGCTCGATTGGGTTTAAGTCAGGTGAGTTTGCTGGCCAGGGGAGGACGGTAAACTCATCCTGGTGCTCTTCGAACCACGCACGTACACTGGCAGCTGTATGGCACCTCGCATTGTCCTGCTGGAAGATGCCATCATCCTGAGGAAAAACAATGCGCATGTAGGGGTGAACATGGTCCGCAAGGACAGATGCGTACTTGTATTGATCCATTGTGCCTTCCACAATGATCAGTGAACCTAGAGAATGCCAGGAAAACATTCCCCAGACCATAATGCTCCCGCCTCCAGCTTGGACCGTTCCGGCAATGGTTGCAGGGTGGTTCCTTTCAGAGGTTTCACGCCTTATACGCCAACGTCCATCTGTCCGATGGAGCATAAAACGCGATTCATCCGAAAACGCAACCTGTCGCCACTCAGTGGACGTCCAGCTGCTGTACTGGCGTGCAAATTCTAGCCTTCGCCGTCGATGAACAGCAGTCAGCATAGGTGCACGAACCAGGCGTCTGCTTCGGAGGCCCAGACGCAGCAATGTTCGCTGAATAGTACTTTGGGAGACACTTTTGGTAGCCCCTTGGTTCATTTTGGTGGTCAGTTGCTCAACGGTAGCCCGTCTATCTGCCCGAACGCATCTCCGCAACCGTCGTTCGCCTCTGTCATCTATGGTCCGTGGTGCACCACATTTGCCACGTCGCTGATTTTGGACAGTCCCATTTTGCCATGCACGGTACACTTTTACCACGGCGGCACGCGAACAGTTCACAAACTCAGCCGTTTCGGAAATGCTTCCACCCTTGGCCCGAAAGCCAATGATCATGCCCTTTTGGAAGTCGGATAAATCGCTTCGTTTCTGCATTACGCCAACGATTGAAATGTTTTCCGAAGCCCTCACACACCCTTTATATACGCTCAACTGCACTGTGTTGCCACCTACCTTCTGTGATTGGTTATTTAACTCTGACATGGAAAGTACGTGGTGGTCACATTAATGTGACTGGACTGTGTATAAAACCAGTTAGCAAATCTGAAGATCTTAAATTGGTTTCAGATTTATCAGTAGCTGTCGCTGGCTGAATCTTGTGACATAAAGCAAATTTCAATTTTTATTATTTCATGTATACACCGTAAAAAAAAACTTCAAGATTATTGCTACAGAAAGGTCATACATGTGGCAAGAATATTGCAAATGCATTTAGTACATGGAGAAACAATATTCCACTTGTTAAAATTGTTTCAATTTCAACAGATGGGGCAAAAAGGTTACGTTTGTATTTTGAAGTAAAATATTAATCGTGAGGTACTTGTTTATCATTGCATCATTCATCAAGGAAGTACTTACTGTGCAGACAATTCCAGAAGAAATTTACAGTGTTATGGATTTGGTAATGAAGATTATCAACAAAATCGTAGTTAAAGCTGTTTATCATCTCCAGTTTAAAGAATTTTTAGTTGAAATGGATTGAATACACAGATCTGCTGCTGTGTAATAATTTGTTGGCTTTTAAGAGTAGAATGTTTTAAAACATTTCACTTCCTCATTATTTGAAATTAAGGCATTTCTTCTTTGAAAGGTGCTGACTGTCTTGAGCTAACATAATCAATGGATCCAAAAATTTTATTTCATGGGCAGAAGTTAAACTAAATAATCATAATTGTAAACTACAGGGGAAAGAAAACACATATTTTATTTCAATGTTGGAAGTCATTTAATAATGAAAACAAATTATCCCTTTTCCTCAAGGTTAAGTATGCTGAAACATCATCAAAAAAATAATTCGATAATTGACTGTTTCAAAACAGCACTTAAATGTAAGGGAAGCTTTTCTATAGAAGTTTCAGAAGTTCAGTCCTGCAAGTATTTATTAAAAAACCTATGTGCAGATGTAACAGAACTGAATTTTCCTCTTTTTAATATTAATATTGGTGATTAAGATAACACACCGAGCAAGTATTAATTTCGAATTCAAACAAAAAAAATCTTTCTGTTCTAATTAATGACCCTAATTCCAGTCCATCTTTTCCTTCAGCTTTTAAGGGAATTGTTTCAGTTCTCATTTCATCAATAGATGGTGCCAGTAGCTTAAGTCTTGTCCAACCATTTTTATTCATTTGTGCTTTAGCAGCTGAGGATGATGGTTCAGTAAAATATCGAAACTAGTCCTGTGAAAATTTGTAAATATAATGCTGATTTTTATTGTTTGAATTCTATATAAATGTCTGTGGTTTTGAAATTGAAAAAATAGTGGAGCTCTAAATTTGAAAACATTAATGC
Organism: Stegodyphus mimosarum; assembly: GCA_000611955.2. Classification (NCBI taxonomy): domain Eukaryota; kingdom Metazoa; phylum Arthropoda; class Arachnida; order Araneae; family Eresidae; genus Stegodyphus; species Stegodyphus mimosarum. The sequence goes on along the minus strand of KK118339.1, from coordinate 730,733 downwards.
TGATATGGAAAAATTTAAAATAAATTCGATAGTAGCTCTCATCAAAAGTAGGCTACTTTGAATAACCTGGAGAAGGAAGACATGAATGGAATTCCTAATTTGTGTGATCAGTTAAAAGAACTAGCCTTTTTTTTCTTTTTCACACTTTGGCTCTACATATTCATGTGAACAATCTTTTAAGCATGAACCTTATCAAAAGTAAATTCAGAAATCGCCTTATTAATGAAAACTTGGAATGCTACTTGAAAAAAACTACATACACACCTAACTTACCTAAACTTTCCAGGTAAATGCAAGGTTCACATTATAAATGTTTTGTCATATATTTTAATGTAAAAATATTTTTTTAATAAATATGATTATTATATCTGGTTTTATTTAATGTTAGTTAATTTAAACCAACTCCTAAAAATATGGTTCTTGGAAAAACTGCTTCTCTTTTGACCAATGAGTTTGCTAACCACTGACCTAACCTATAAATATCACACAAATAAATGCAAATGTAGGTTTAGAATAAATCAGAAGAGGTAATAAATACAAATCTCATCCATTTCACAGAGATCACAGAATTCAATATTTTAACTGCTATTTGCTGAAAACTATAGCTGTTAATGTGCTATGGTAAAATAAGTCGGTGCTATTCATGGTATCACTTTCCATAAAATTGTCTGTATAAGCCTATTTAATGAACATTATATACTTAAATCAATGAAAAAGTAGGGTGGATGGTTCAGAAAATAAGTTTTTACATGAAAAAAAGAAAATTAATATCCACTAAACATCAAAAGCCTAATATTAAATATTAGAATAAAAGAAGTATTAGATTATAATTACTTGCTGATAATACTAATAATGATAATGTATTTGATTATAATTAGTTAAAATTCTTTTCTTTGAATTAATTCGATACCTAATTTAAAATATATATATAAAGCATGAATTGAGGAAAGCATATTTACTAGTAATTTTTAAAATACTGGAAATATGATTCTGTTATGAAACCAGTTTTCTTTCCCTGAAGTATTTTTAAATTAATAAACATTTACGTAGAAAATAACCGAAAAAATTCATCGAGTTGATTTTATTACAATTTGTAAAGTCTTGTGCAATTTGATATGAGATCTATATTTCTTAATCTTTTAAGAAGTTGTTGAATAAGGTTTAATTAGTAAGGTTCGCTGATAATAGTTCATATTGAAATATTACCACCATCTGTAATGAAATATAAGAATTTGCAATATACATAATTATTAAAGGTATATAATAGTTCTTAATGCAAAAATATGTTGTTTACCTGAGTGTAAATAAAGCATGCAAAAATTAGGTTAAAATGTAAACAAAACTTGCAACATTACTTAAATCTATGCTGTCTTTTTTATAGTATGTGAAGTATCAAAATTTTTTGTAAGATGAAATCGCCCTCAATTTTGGATGATTTTGTTCTTTTCCGTTGGTGGTCACAATGCATGACTGTCTTAGAAACAGTAGTTATTTATAAAGGTGTTCATGTGTTATTGTGTGCCTAATTTTATTAATATTGGATATAAATTCAAGTATTCATGCTTGTAATAAGCTAATCTAAATTTAGATATGTCTTTAATTACTGAAGAACAGAAACGAGGATTAGAACTGGTTTTTCTGTGCTTCCAGTAAGAATGGGTTAGCTTCCATGCTACTAGTGCAATTTCTTAATTTTGGAAGCTTCTGAGAAATTCAAATTAAGAAGTGAATTAATAGAAAAATATATTATCTCCCAAAATTGAAGTCTCGATGGTAGAATGCTAGTGCATAGTAGTAATTACCTGAAAATAAGACCAATTTTTTTTTCTCCTAATATTCGTTAGGATCTTATAAATAGATATTTTAGTAAAGGAAACTGCAAAACAGAGAAAGGAATTTAATCATATTGTACAGACTAATTATACTGTTTAAATATTAAATAAACCACACAGGTAACTGATTAATTATAATAGCTACATGTAATTGAGCAGTTTCAGTTTAGTCATATAATCTGTTAATAGTTTGCATCTACTACATTAATTACTAAGCATGCCTGTAACAATGTATCACATACCCATATTAAACAATTAAGAATCTGTACATACCATATTCCTAGTATTGTGGTTTTAGTTCATGGAATTCCATAAAAGCTTAGAATGCTGTGCTAAAAAGATTGATAATATTAAATGCTGTAATTGTTTGTAAATGTAAAATTAAGACTTATTGCAAATTATTTCGGATGTCCTAAATTTTATTCCAGTTTTTTAACCATTGTTGGGGGAGCTAAAATTGTAAAAGATGATACAGGTGTCATTGTCCCTCCCCCCACAATACAAGGTGCTTATGTTGTAAAAAATAAAACATGAATCGTAATGCAAGTTCTAGCGATAAAATTAAATTATTGTTATATTTGAGGTGTTTTCCCTATCTAATATTATATTGTTGCGTTATACGGGTTCGTGGATTTGAGAGTATCCGATGAAAACACGATGCAGAACAATAAAACGCACAATTTATTTACAGGAATCACTATTTACAGCACAGTTCCAAAATCACCTTTAAAAGCGTCGAAAATCTACAATAAATACGCTGAAACAATCAGCAACACAGCTTCAGGCTGTAACTGTACAGGTAGCTTCACGGCAACACTAAACTTATAATAAAACACCGTGGAACAATCACCAATCCACTTTCAAGCTATACTGTAAAGATAGCTTCACGGCAAAGCACTATCTCGATTGCTTTCCGTTCACAGAACTCTCGCGTAGCAGCTATTCTCACAACTAATCACACTGCTCGCAACTTGCAACAACTAACTCGCAACTCTGCAACTACTCACTCCTCTCAGAAACGCAAGGGTTTATATAGCTTTTCTTTAAGTTCGACACGTTTCGAGAAATATCTCGACAGGAA
>KK118339.1:692995-723135 GCA_000611955.2 Stegodyphus mimosarum | reverse complement strand
TTACTCCTCTCAGAAACGCAAGGGTTTAAATAGCTTTTCTTAAAGTTCCACACGTTTCGAGAAATATCTCGACAGGAAGTTATTCTAGAAGCTTCCCGATTGGACCATGGGATATCGCCAATTTGGTCGCCAAATGGGCGATAAAGTCGCCAATCTGGCAACCCTGCCATACACTATTTTATGGCAACCCTAGTGCTATGCCGGAAAGCTTACATACAGGCGCAACCACCGAATTTTTCGCAACAATATCAAATATGCCAGTTTAATGCCTGAAATCTATGACGAGAAGTTTCATAGATAAACTGTTTATTGTTTTTCAATATTGAAAGATCAATTTAGCACTAAGAATAAGGTAAATACTTTTAATAAATACATAACTATTAAATAATCTCTCTCTAAACACTTAGCAATTTATCTGTTTACTTAGTATTCTTTACTGTTTAAGTGTAAATTTTATAATCCAATAGCTGCATTCACACTTCCTACACTGCATTTTGTTATGTTTCATGTTTATCCTTGTTTATCTTCAGCTATAGACATACAGCATTGCTCAAAGATATATGGATTGTTTTGTATGCCTTTTATTGTTCTGGAATTGATTCTGAAGCTGCAATTTTCTGTTTGATAGAGATAGTGCTTCATATGTAGGTTCCCTGACACTAAACTAGTTCTATCTCAAAGTAAATGTATCAAACTTTTATTCACTAATATGGCTAATTCTGATTGTACTAGACCAGAGAATTTGAATTAGAGCAAGTAAAGCTTCAATGACCTGCAACATCACAAGAGAAAAAATGAGTTGAAATTCACCTATGCATGTGCTCTAACACCACCTGAGAACCTATCAGAGCATTCTATTGAACAATTTAAAAATTTGAAATCTTAAAATAGGAGCTCGAAAACATCTTCAGAAGTGACAAATTATCCCATTTAATGTTTCTTATTAATATAAACTTGCAACAGCAAAGAAGTGCAGAAATCCTAATGTACACTGTGGGGGGGGGAAGTTCTATATTTCCCATCCTACTGGGCTGATTGACGAAATTCAAATTGCGTTTTTCATGTCTCAAAAGCACGACTTAGGATATGTATTAGATTTATATATAGCATTGTTCTAATATAGGTATTTTGACACAAAATATGACTTTTTTTTAAAAACATACCAATTTTTTTCCCCATATTTCGATTCTGCGACTCAAATTATGCCTAAAAATTTAACTTGGCGCTTTCTTCTTACATTGTGGGTGAGTGGAAAAAAAGTCACAATGTCTAATTAAACGAACAAGAAACAGCTTTTTAAACAAGAAAAGGTTATAACTTTTTCTTTAAAATTTTGAGAGCCAATTTTTTGAAAACAAACTCTTGTGACTTTTAGAAAACTTGGCAGTTTGGCATAATTTGAGTTGTAGAATCGAAATATGGGAAAAAATGGCATGTCATTTCAGAAAAAGTCCGATTTTGTGTCAAAATACCTATATTAGAACAATGCTATATATTAGTCTAATACATATCCTAAGTCGCGCTTTCGACACATGAAAACACAATTCGAATTCCGTCAATCGCCCCTGTAGAACGAGAGATGTAGAACTGTCCCATTTTTTTTTTGGCACAGTGTGCATTGATTCATAATCTTTGAAGAAGTAAATACATTCCAAAATAATTTTTAAACCCATGGCTTAGCTTAAGTTTTCTCCCCGCACTGAACTAGCCAAGAGGTAATTCTTGGCCTTTCACCTAAATCCAAGCAGTTACGGCTGCAGTGTCAGTATTTGGAAGGGTGACGACCACTACTAAGGCTGCTTACCTCTTGCTATTATTAAAAAAAATTTTAATAATAATAAATACTTTAATGAATTAAAAAAAATTATAATAATAAATGTCGCATTTACTTATGGAAATATAGTACACTGACATTTAGAGCAGAATTTAATATAGTATTAATATAATGATTTCAGTAGAAAAATAATAGTAATCATTTATAAAACATTTAAGAACAAAAATAACTGATTATGAAATAAAGTTTCTGTTAAATGAAAAATTTTTATTCAAAGCATACTGCAGAATAAAACTTTTAAGTAATACACAGCAAAAACTAATTCTCGTGTAGCAGATTTGCTCTTGTACCTTAGCGTTATTAAAAGTAGGACTGATTTTCTGAAAAAGAATTTCGCCAACACCTTGCACATTTGCTTCTCCAAATATTGGCTTCGATTCAAAACTCCTTTGAGGTGATCAAGGCTGCTTTATATTGTATCTACAACAGCATTTCTTCTTTTCCTGTTGATCTTCTTTGATTGGACAACTTAATTCTCCATCATTAACAATTACATGATTGCAAAAAATACTTTTTATCAGTAAAGCAACAAATTTTCAAAAATACCGCATGCTGATGCAGCATATTTTGAAAATTGTATTGTTGCCAGTAGTGAAGATAACTGAAGCAGTTTCATTTACTTATAAATAAAAAACTTATTTGGGGGCCGAATTTCTTTTACCTTTTCTTTAGAAGACCATCAAACATTTGTCTTGAAGAACTATAATCCTAATATATTAGCCCAAATGTACTATTAGTCTCAAAACGGGATTTTGCTTTAAATCACTTTAAATGGTTGCCATCAAATATTACTGCTGTGTATTATTTTTAAAGAAATTAAATAAATGAAGAACCTGCATGAATGTATGTATGTTTCTTGCATTATGAAAAAACAATGGTACCTAGAGCCATCAAATTTTGACTAACATAGTCCTTTATCCATAGTCGAATTACATGTGCACCTGGAAGTCCAAATTTTGAATTCATTTTATTATCTATTTCATGCTTTGTAAAACTTTAATGAATTTTTGATTAACAAACTCAATGATTTGAAAGTGAGCAGTGGCAATACTGCATGGAATAAAATATTTTCTGGGCACAAGACTGTTTAAAAAATTATAAAGATATTCTGTTTTTAAATATCTGGTAATTTAATTGTTGAATTGAATTTTATGTACTGTAAGTGCAATAGCCATGACATTTAATAAAGACAAAATAATAATGATAATAAAATAGTTTTGCTACGCACCTTTAAAACCTCATAAAACCTCACCTCATAAAACTGAACACTGATATGAAAAAACTGAGAAGTTAAAAAAAAAAAAAAAAAACTGAAAGACTTCAGATTTTAAATTACGTCTAAAGGGCATTTTTTTAACATTTTGTGTGCTACCTTTGTTCATTAAATATCATGTTTTTCGCACTTAAACCATAAAATTCAGTTCAAGAGCAATACCGCAAAATAATTTCAAAATGAGCATATTTTTAGCATTTCCAACACACAGTCTCACACGATGGAGATAAAAAGGTTTTTTCTGTACAACGTTGCCATTGCTGGCTTTGAAAGCATTGAGTTTGTTAATCATTAATTAAAAGTTTAAACATTTATGAAGATTCTTCATTATTTAATTTCTTTAAATATAATACAGGGCAATAATATTTGATGGCAACAATTTGAAAAGTGAAACATTGCTTGTAGTGAATCAATGAAAAATGGCAAAATGAAATTAGTAGTCCTGGGCAAATTGCCCCTTTGGATTAAAAATACAAAATATATGCTGACACGTAACACTGCTTTGGGAATTCTGAATTTTATTAAATTAATTAAAAATTTTGTAATTTTGCTGTTGAATTGTAATGGCAAAAGTGTGAAGAAAATGATGCTTAATAATGAAGCTAAGCTAAACAAAGTGCAACAGCAGAAGTAAAGTGAGCAAGAGCATAAAAAAAACTTGTAACAAACCCTTTTGGGTTACTTAAAATCTGAATCCTTTCAGATTTTTTTCCTTCATTATTATTTTAGTTTCGCATTTATCTCTAAACATACAAGTACGTAGGTTTTTTTTTTTATAACATGATTCTCAAAAAGAAACAGAAATCCGACATCTTAATGAAAATGTTGGATTCATGTTTCTTTAAATAATTTCATCAGTGACATTAAATGAATTGATTTTAGCCAACATCTTTTACTCAGGTAAATGTATTTGAGATACGATTGAACAGAAATTTGGCAATCGGAGGAAACTGAAATGGAAAGCAAATTTAAGCGTTCTTTTTACAATTCTACACATATTTATTTCCTTGTATATTAAAGTTCTAATTACTGCAGGAGTGATTGTGGTCTGGATATAGTCTAAATTCTGGATTTAAGGCTTTGAAATCTAGATTTTTGAATTTATGTAATGTAAACATTATCTTTCTTACATTTTAAGACAAAAGATTCAAAGATTACTTAAATTTAAATTTCTACATTATTGAGAGAAGTCAGGCAGGAACACAAGTATTCAGGCTAAAAAAGAAAGTAGAAATACCCAATCTTGATAAAACTGATTAAATCTTTTAATTTCCTATGTACCCATTGTTGAATTATATGAGTGATACAATAATATTGTAGAATGTAGAACATGAGTGAATCACTGATAGCCTAGATGTTGCACACACCATGAAACTTTATTTATTAATCATTACACAAAAATACATGGGAAGCTTTTGGGTCTGAATATCTATTCACTAAATTTTTCTAAGATTTTAGAGATTAAATTAAAGCTTTTGATAGTCGAGTGGAAAGATAGATGTTGACACAATCCAAGCTCATCTAATTACCATAATTATTTCTAGGCACATTCTAGAGACAAGCTATGATTATCCAGACAGCTTACCAAATCAATGAACCATTCTCTTTTAAAAATCCCTCCCTTATTTCCAACATTTGTTAATATGCATACTTTGAGTTCTTATCTAATACCTAAAGGGTTAAGTGAAAAGCCAAAATGGCTTGCTGAACTTTCAGATGTTATCAAAGAAAAATATTAATACAGCAGTTTCAAGAAATTAAACTCCCATAAAAAAGAATAAGCTAAATACAGCAGATATTTTTTTAAAATTGGGAAATAAAAAAAGGTAGGCAATTTTGTGAAATAATGTGAGATATACACATATATATAAATATAGACAGTAGACAAAGCTTTCTTAAGATATTTACATAAGATCTTAGATATATATATACTTTTTTTAAAGGCAAGCAAAAGGAGTAAAATCTAAAAGCAATTGCCTAAAAGTAAATTAGACATTCAAGTTCCAAGCAATAAGAGAAAAAAATTCCGGAAAGCATAGAAGAGGAATAGAATATTTTTGGTGTGCAGTTAACACTGGTGCATTTTGCAGCTTTTGATAGTCGAGTGGAAAGATAGATGTTGACACAATCCAAGCTCATCTAATTACCGTAATTATTTCTAGGCACATTAGATTCATTCTTTGAAGACAATATACTTTTTGATCATAAAAAATTACAATAATTTCTCATACACAGGTTAGCGGAGGTGACATCCTTTTAGATGGAGAAGCACAGCAACAGGGATATTTTTAGCAGTGGAAACTAGCAGAAAAAGAAGTTATGTAATTAGCTCACCAGAGTACTTTTACCAAAGTAGGTGCGATTCTAGAGACAAGCTATGATTGGTTAATATTAGTTTTGGTTGCCCTTTTCAAGCAGTGTTATGTAATGTAGAAAAATCTCGAATTTGGGGGAATGAACCGAGGGTTAGACCACCAAATTTAGAATGTTAATTTTGACGTTTCCAGTTATTTTTTTAAAGCAGTTATTGTATTTTGTTATAACTTACATACATATATATATATATCAGTAAAGACATAAAGTAAGAAATTTAGAACTACTTTTTCACAAAGACAAAAATTGGAATTCATAATTAATAAATTTCAAATAATCCTATAAATGCAACAAAGAATTTTTTAAATTGTTAAAACCAAAACTTTTAAGCAAGCATACTCCAATTCAAAAATTTTATGAAATTTAAATAATTTAAATAACTCAAAAGAAGAGGAATTCAATCAACTATGAGTTTCAATTTTCGTCTTTGTGAAAAAGAAGTTCTAAATTTCTTACTTTATGTCTTTAGTGATATTTTTTCAGCAGCTTAATGCTCGAAAACACTAAGCATGTTTATATTTTGTTTTTAAAAAAATGTTTATAATTATAATATATCTATACTGCTCCTCTAATGAAATTTTATAATGGGATTTTTAGTGCACTTATCAGGATTTTTGAAATGGGGTTGTAATTATTACTGTTCAGGAATTTTTTTAATGCCTTAATACATATTGCCTGATCATTTTTCACATTTGAGAACACTTTTATTGATATTTCATGAGATATCGCCCTTTCTGCTTTATACAGCATTTCTTAAGATGATTTTAATTATTTATTCTTTTTTTTGTCTTCATGTAGCCTTTTATGTCTATCAGATAACTAATTTTTAACTACATTAGAACCTTGGATCAGAAACAAATTATCGTAATGAAAGACATCTTGATAACATATAGTGTCTTGGAACACTGCAGTCGGCAACGTGTGATTTTCAAAGGTATTTTGAGGTAACCTGTGCTAGATAATTAACACGGAGTGCTTTCTGGGAACATCACTTTTATATTTTCCATTACTTAACAAAGCTTGGCAAGTTACTTACAGAACCATGACTCAGGTCTGGAGAAAATTATTACCAGATTGGACTGCAGGCACAAACTTTGGCGCACTTACTTTTTGTTATGTTTAATAGGTACCTTTAAGCAAAAACACTGGCTATGAAGTTAACAACAACATAGAAGTTACTAAAGACGTAGAAGAATAGAACATAGAAGTAACTAAAGTGCCATAAAAGTGAGTTCAGTAAGAAAGAACTAAAACTTCAGAAGCAGAAACAAAGAGTGATTTTTGAAAAAAATGTCTTCACCCTAATTCTCTGATCTGCTAAATGGGATACGATGCAAAGTTTTCACATAACAGTATTACCCCAATAAACAAAAATATTTTCAGTGACAATGCCACTTCTCAGTTTATGAACATTTCACCTGGATTCAACAATAATTAACATTATATAAATTTTGAATGAGTCTCAAGCAGACTGTTGCTTACAGCCAAAGAAAAAATAAAAAGATGCTTCCTAAAGATAGTTATCTTTTTTTTTTTTTTTTTTTTTTTTTTTTTTTTTTTTATGGAAAGAAATTTCACATCAAAACACTAACAATTCCTTCTTTTTCTACTTATGCCGACTCCTTTGTACTGGTACAGTAAAATTTAAGTTTTCATCTATTTTATGTGTTTAATATTCTTTTTTTTTTATTGATGTATTTAATGATTTCCACCAGTTTTGGGTTATGGAGTGCTGTTGTCAAGTTTAAATAAGCAATGAATCTGTGGTTCATGAACAAATTGATCAATTTAACATTACCTATAGGTAAAATTATTTTATTTTATGAACAGTTCGGATCGAATGGCCTTTAGGAATGAATTAAGTTCATAAACTGAGGTATCACTACTTTCTAAAAAGTCTCAGATACTCCTTTTAGTCACTTTAGCAATTTAAAAATATAAGGTACTTAAGGCAGTTGTCATGTGTCCATATACTGTTTTTATAGGCATACACCAATCATACTTATTAACTGGTCGTTGCTGAAACAATTAAAAAATATTCCTAAACAGAAAAATAATACTTTCTTTTAGATATTTTAGGTGACAAAACAGACATAACACCAGGTCATCATGAATAATGTGATGGGCTGATTCAATAGTAATGCCACTCACTTCATTAGGATGTACTAGTTTTTCTCTTTTCACATTCTTCACTGCTGTAGTGCTCCTTTCATGACTGCTATGCCCAGGTGAGGAGACACTCTAGTAATGACAGTCTTTATCCTTTCAGTCAACTCATGCACTTATGCACGATTTGTACATTTTTCATTGAGCTGAATTCAGATCTGACAAACTCCTACAAGTCTCACTTAACAAGAACCTCCCAATACTTGACAGTTATTGCTGCCTTGCCACATCATATACATTGTTGCAAAGACGATGTAATCTTGGAACTATTTCCTGTATTCTTATGCATGGTACTAGTGTGCTATTACTATCATTTGATAGCTCAACAGCATTGATTTAAATATCCCACACAATGGTACTGGTCATACAGGTGATTTTTCATACAGTTTTTCTGGTTTCCTAATTGAATGGCTTAATATGTCTTTCTCAGTCCAACTGGTGTATCTAAGACTACACGCTGTCTGTATAATTTTGGAAGATGCAACTACAATACATAAGTCATTTCTTTTGTGAGTCTTGTGAATATAGTAGGTGCTGTTTGTCATCATGTTTGTTCATTATTATTTTGATATTAACCAAATAACATTAAGGAGTGAGAAAAATAGCTTTCAAAATATCAGTGGGATTTAAGTAATTTAGCATAAATATAATTGAAAACAAATAAATACTTATTTTCAAAGTATTTTAATTGCAAAAATATTCATTACTTTTTTATCGTTTGAAATTGTTACATAAAAGGTCATAATGTTTCTGGAAACTATTTGACTGATGCTGTACTCTTTAATACTCATAGGCTATCCCTCATTTCAGTATTTGTAGGAAATTTACCAATTTTATCATCCTCAGAAAGTTTATCATTTTGATTTATTTCAGAAAGGGGCAGATAGCTTCTTCTGTCATTGATGTTGCACCTTGAATTTTTTCGTCAACAACCATTTATGTGTTAAATTCCTCACAGTTCATTTTAGTTGGAGATGTTGTTTTCAGTTTTTTCATCATTTACTTAAAGTTTGGCAATGCTTAAAATATTCTTTACACTCTTACACTTTTATTAAGATATGTTCGGCAAATGCCAGCTAATCAAGAATATTAATTTTCCTTGCTAATTCATTTGCACTTATATCTGTATCATCTGCCTTATAAAAAATTCAATAAATATTACATGGTGATAATGCTCCTTTACTGCTGTAATAATCCTTAGTCGCATGGCTGATTTATGGCTATGATATTTGGTGGATTGGATATATACAACTTCAATATGTTTAAGAACAACATTTACATTATGCAGATATCAGTGAGGAAAATATTCTTCAATTCATTGTCCAATTTTGAAAACCACTCATTAAAACCATTGAGATATTCCAAGCCTTTGAGTTATCTTTATTGGTCAATTCTTTTCTCCTTTAAAGAAACAGGGATTTTTTCTGATTATTAAGACTGTGGTACTTTGGTTAATGATGAGTTGCTGTAAGCAAAAAAAATGTCTTGGGTAATAATACAGGCTTTGGTTTATAATACGTCAACGACGAATTTCATTGAAACACGAAAATACCCGATAGCCAGAATTATATATATATATACACACAAAACTTTAAAATATATATTTAAGCCAGAAAGAATTTATCAGTTACCATTATTATACTTGTGGAAAATTGCATTTTAGATTAACTCTGGAATGAATTACTGTTGTTCACCAAGCCAATGTAGTGTTCAGTTTTTACACCACATATTGAAGCAGTATAAAATGGTCACATGTTCTTGCAATGCTTTATAGTTTTTTGAGTTTTCAGTTAAATAAATTGTACATATTGAGGCAAAGTACAACAGTACAGCCCTGTTTCGTTGGCACTGGTATTTCAGATATAGACAATTTACGCCATTTGTTTCCCAACAGTATGCCTACAGCAGTTAACCCTTTCACGACGAGTTTTTTTTTTTTTACAACAGAACAATTTTGGTTGCATAAACTATGAGTAGGGCACACTAGAATGCTAAAACTAAGATGTTATATTTTTAGGAAAATTTTAAACACTGATTTAGGACCGGGACATATGTGTCCCATCAGTCCTGACCAGTGGGACATATGTGTCCCAGTAGTCTTCAATGAGTAATTTTGTAAAGAAAACCAATGAATTTCTAGTGATAAAAATTTAATTATGAATGGTATGGTTTGAAACAATCAATGCACAATGGGACATTACACATAGTGCACATTATTTTAGTGTGCGATTCCTTTTTTTGTTGTGCACATTTACGGCACCGCAGTCGAGTGTTTGTTGCTACTGGCAGATGGTCACCAACATTGAGTAAACTTCGTGATGCTTTGGAAGGGCGTCCAGTTCCTCTACGGCGTTGATACTGTACGTTGAACTTTCTGGACGTCATCAAGGCTTCTGCAAGAGGTACAATGAAATCAAAAAGTGAGATTTTTCGATGTTTGAGTTTGCAGTACGCAATCCATGCGCTCATCAGTAGGCGAAAAAACACTTTTTTCCACCACTTGCAAGATTTTCTATCTAATTCATAAACATTTACCATTTGGTCTGCAAGGTCTGTACCTCCCATGATTTTGTTGTAGAATTTGATTGCTACAGGGCACTCAAATTCTTTTTTGCTTCCATCTTTCATGGTGCGATTTACTTTTGCGTATTTAGCTTCGTGGCAATTACTTAGCATCATCTCTTTTTTAGAAACACGCCACCTCGCACATATTGCTCTTTTTTTTGTTACGAAAAACTCAGCCTCCCCCCTTTTGCTTAGTTTTGTTGTAAAATTAGGAACATCTTTGCGTGTCTTGATGCACGTACCAACAGGAAATTTCAGGGTTTCCATCAGATGCACGCTTGTAAAAAAGCGGTCAAACGCAAGCATCACATCTTTTCCTCGGATTGTCTCTGTTAGCTTTGATACTACCCGTCCCCGAGTGTGCCTTGAACTTCACCCGTTTCTTTTCCGGAATAAATGTTTATGTCATATACATATCCTGTTTTTGAATCACATCGCTACCAAATTTTTATCCCTCTTTTCACAGGTTTCATCGGCATATATTGTTTCAAGGATGAACGTCCCTTGAATTTCGCCATTGATTCATCAACAGATTGATATGAGCTTTCGCTTCGGCACTGTTTGAAGGTTTGTTTCAGGCACGAAACAACCTCGTCAATATAATATGTTTTACTTGCATTTTCTGGCTTTTCTGGTTCAGCAAAATATAGTTTCGACAACAATGTTTTACATCTGTCTCTTAAAATAGCATTTTTTATTGCTACGTTTCCCAGAGAAGGATTAGATGACCAATAATGAGAGAATTTCGGCACCCTATTGTAGGATATGACAAGCATGCATCCAAGGACAAGCATAATTTCAGATGGGTCTGTAGGGTGAATTGTTTGTCCTAACTTTTCGAGTCGTTGGTTTGTGCATTGAGCGATCCATATCATAAGACTTTTTGGAAATATCTTTAGAAAAACGTCCAATTCGGTAGATGAACGATTTAAATTAAATAACAAAGTAGGCGATGACTCTGCTGGAATTGTCATTCGAGGTTGGAAAGTTGAATCTGCATGAAACCATAAGATTGGCCTGCAGCCTGAAGCATTATCTGATGATATCTCATCAACCGATGAAAGTGATGCCATATCAGTATCACTCAAAGCATCGCCGTTCTTTGTATTTTGGGGGATGATATCATGATCTATATCCATTTCACACTCGTCTGAATCGGATGGGTACTGCAAATTGTGTGCTGGATCTTGAAAATCGGGATCGTCTATTTCATCATCCAAATCAGTATCTTCGTCATCTGACTCTTCTAAAATTTTTTTTATTTCTTCATCAGTAAGTCCCCGTCGTCGAATCATTTTGGATTTAATTAATTTGTGCCTAAATAAAAAATAATAAGCAACTATTTCAAAAGTAACATAGGACTGTTGGGACAATGTGTTCCCACCATCCAAGACGAGAGGGACATAAACGTCCCGATAATAAAAACCTAAGTAAAACTTTGCCACTTACCAGTTTGTTAGAAATAATCCACTATCTGGCCTTAGATTACTAAATCAATAAAAATTTAATCGAAAATAGGCGGTATTTTCCAAAAATAAGTTATTTACGTTCGTACACTATGGAATGAGCTGCTACAACACTTCAAAAACGCGGGAATAGCATTATGTACGGTAGTGCCATCTATGTTCTATGAATGAAAATATTTTCAAAAACATTGGCAGGACTGGTGGAAAAGTCTCTTATTACACAGAGAAGCATTTCTGTCCCAAAAGATTTTTTTGAAATTTGCTTGGGACGTATGTGTCCCATTAGGCGCGAAAGGGTTAAGTTAGCACCTCTTTTTTCTCCATGCATGCAGTTGTAAACAATGTTTTCTCTTTTCTTTCACTGGCTAAACCAACCATCTGTTGCTGCAAAAGTATCTTTCCCATTTTTTTAGGCTAAATCTTGAGTTTTTTGCCACATTAATGAACAGTTTGCTGCTACATCTTTTCTCAAACATTTGTAAACTGTATACATTTCATTTAGACTCTGTTTTGGTTTGCAAATAATATTTTCAGAATTCATCAAAATCTTGCATGAGAGATGTTGAGAAATAATTAACTTAAATGCAGCATTCTATTGATTCATTTGTGAAGTTGATCACAGCGGTTTAACAAGTTGACTTTATCCCTTAAATTCAGATCATTATGCCATTTGCTAGGCACTCCGCTAAAAATTATTAAACAAAATTTTAAAAAAATGAGTTTATCAAAACAGAAAATTCTTAAAAATATAAAGCTAAAAAAAAAGTAGAGAAATAAGCTGCCACATACACACACACACACTAAAAAAAGGTAACTTAGAATTTCGCTTTGCAAAACTCAGTTGATTTTCATAAAATTTAGAAAATGGGTTCTTCTTTTTTATACATGGTTACTTTAAATCAAAATTAAGCTGCTTGATAACTTAATCCCTAGATGACATGGCTCTGTCATTTGAAAATTTATATACTCTATTTTGATCTTGTTTGGCAACTTTATCTTTTATTTGGCAGTATTACTTCAGTTTAAAAAATTCATTCCATAATATTAATTGATTCGATGATGATAATAAGTGATGTGTATTTTACATCATTTTGTATGCAAATGGGTGAGATTTCGGTAGTTTGGTAACAATATCTATTTGATTAATAATATTACCCATGATCATATTAAGTGCTGCAAGTTTTTTTTTTTTTTTTTTTCTTTTTTTTTTTTTTTTTTTTTTTTGGTAACAGCAGAGAGGAGTAATGGTTTGTAATTTGTGTATTATTATGAATTCATAAAACAGTATTCTGGGTTACATAAAATGCTATATTTTTATTTTGCTAAAAATTATGCTTCAAAGGATGTTCAGGAAAATAGCCTTTACAATCTATAACTTGTTCTCCTAATAATATATGATTTAGTTCATTATTCCATGTGACACCTAAGAAAAAAAAATAATCAAGCTTTATTATATTTATTATTTTAAATAGCTTTTTGAAAAATCATATTCAATAAAGTGATATAAAAATTAGTTACGCTTAAATATTTTGACAACAACATATAGACTGAAAAGTTATTAACAGAGTAAGACTTAAGAAAAAGAAAAATTAATTACAAAACTTTAAGATAAATATGTGTTATTACTATCTACACACAGAATAATTAAAATGATGTAAAACTCAAATCTGATATTATTTATATATATATATATATAAAACAAAATTAATGGTCTGCATGGTAGAATGTAAATGTAGTTGCACGGTGGGATGTAAATACACTAAATATGAAGAAAATGAGAGAATTCAGTTTAGTATAGAACAAAAAATACTATTTTAATATCTATGATAATTGTTCAAATAAATGACCAACAACTGCAATGCATGCATCGATATGAAGATGGATCTCATATACAAGAGGCAGATTTTGAAGACCTTGTCACCAAAATTAGCATCACTGCTGCAGAAGTACAACAAGCCAGCTTCTTATAAATGTACACCAATCACTTTGGTGTCATTGTGATGTATATATTACAGTTGGCGGCCATTCATTTAAATAATTTTTGTAAATATCAAACATTATTTCTTGTAAATATCCATCATTAAAATAACTTTTTATACATATTGTGTTTCTAGATTCACATTCCATCACATGTTGTACTGTAAAAACTGTTACTTTTGTCATATTCTATCACCTTTTAAGGTTATGCATAAGTTTCTACAACAAAAGGAACTAAAATGTGCTAGTTTTCTGCATTTTGAAACATAATGGTTTTATTTAATTGATGAAAGAAATTGAGTTTGGTCTTTCGTTCTCAGTGAAAGTGACATATCACTTTCATAATCTGAACATTCAACATAACAACATATGCACCCTTTGATCAGAAATTGAGTTTTCTGAGAGGCTACATTTTATTTTTACAAATTCCTAAGCTGTCACCAGAATGATTTGGGATAGCTGCAATGGATTGGCGATGTTTCTTAGCATTGCAATAATTTAGACAGGCTTTACTGCATAGTGAAAAGGATGATGCTTGAAGACAAATGTGGCCGTAAATTCAACATATAATTTTATTCCTTGATTGATTCTTGGGACATACATTCAATTCTACACATCATCATTATGGATATGTTATGCATCAAACAATTTTATACAGATTGCATTTCTTTAGACAACAGATAGCAGAAGCAAGCAACACATCTAAGCAGCAACAAGCAAAGTGGGGAAAACGGCTGCAGAAGAAGTAACAGCAGTATTTATAATCTTGATTCCTGTGTTTAAATTTTGAACTGTGATT
Source organism: Stegodyphus mimosarum (assembly GCA_000611955.2). NCBI lineage: Eukaryota > Metazoa > Arthropoda > Arachnida > Araneae > Eresidae > Stegodyphus > Stegodyphus mimosarum. The sequence continues at coordinate 708,682 of KK118339.1, read as the reverse complement.
GGATAAAAATTACCTACAATGCTACCTTACATAATGGCATGATGTGGATTAATATTAAGATGTTGCACATGAAAGGGATGTCTGACTCACTCACTCACTCACGCACACACGCACGCACATTCAGATCAGCTGTTTCACTCAGAGTATTAAGGTTTCCAAGTTAATTACTTTCTGCAAGCAAAACTTTGCCTTCTTTCTGATGTTGCACCATGTGCAGATTTTCAACTTTACTGCATAGTGAGAAGTAATATTTAACTAATTGAAGCAATAAGAACTTTACTGCATACTGAGAAATTGACATTGATAGTAATATTGCATTTTCGTTTTGTTCTATAAACTTATTTGCATCAAAACTTATAAATTGATGTCAGGCGATTCAAAAGTATATCACATTTATTAGAGGGAGAATAAGATTCATTACAATTCAGTCTCATACAAATAGGAATATCTGGGTACAATCTTACTAAGTCTGGGTAGAGTCTATTTGAGATTATATTTTTATGCCTGATATTTTGCATTCAAGTTTGGAAAGTACAGCTTTTCAGTTCAGTAGGATCATGGCTTTTTGCACATGGGGGGAGGCAATCATATATTATAGTGAGTGGGTTAGAGCAACTTTGCATACAGGTTTTTCAAAAGGGAGATGGCGAAGGATTTATTTCCTTAAATATTGACCCTAGATGCATACTTTTGATTTATAAGAAAAAGTGTCTTCCTGAATGAAGAACAAGTATCTTGTATTATCTCAAATAATACTAAGAAATTCTTAATATAATTTTCTACAATTTTTTTTTCCAATCTTTAATAAGAAACAGTGAACCAGAATACAATTTCATACTTTTTTTTGGTTTGTTTACTGTCTCTAATAATAGACATCGAGCCCTAATGTTATTTTAATTTACGTTTACAAAAATTTTCAGAAATTTTAAAAGTATACAAGATTGGAAGAAGAATTATTATATAAATTAAGAAAAAAAAAAACATCCCCCAATAAAATTTCTGGGAGGAGGAAAAAAAAAAAAGGGGGGGTGTTGGTGATGAGAGTTCAAAATGAAAAAAATATATGTGAGATTCCCTCTTATTTTACACATCATTTTGGTTTTTGTCTTATCATGGAAGCTATTAGTATTGAACCAAGATGTATAGAATAAAGAATGAAGAAAAAAACTTAAACCTAAATTTACAGCATACCCGCATGTGAATTAAAAAACATTAACAAAAAATTTTGTTTTGGTGTTTAATAATTTTAGCTTTTAATAATGTGTTTAGAACTATGAAATTCATTTAATTTATACAAGATAAATGGTAAAGAGACAGTTTTTAATCTCATTCATAAAACAAATAACAGAAAATTGCCTCTGACAGAACTTTCAGTAAAATGAAAAAACATCATGGGAAAAAATTTGTTCCTTAATTCCTTATGCCTAGCATTCCATTAATAGAACACTGGGCGTAAATAGATACCATTACAAATTATAGCATATTATATCTTGTCATAGCATGTTATATTTTTCCAACTACAGATATTCTTACTTTCATATGTCTTGATGATGAAAATTAATTATACTATATGCTTGCCTATAAAGATTATGTAAATTTTACAACTTGCAAAAGTATATAATTATACAAATGTGCTACTAAAAATATATCTGCTTATACATTGTGTTCACAAAAATCCTTAACCAGCCTTTACTTTTACAACTGCTGGTTGTAGACATACACTTATAAATTTTTTTAAATAATGCGAAGATTTATATTTTCATATTTTAAAATTAAAAAAAATATTTTATATAAGACAGAATCTAAGCTTTTACACATTCCTCCAGTCCTTAACTTAAGTTTAGAAAAATTTTGTACTTGTTATAAAAAATATTACACAAAAACTTTGACTTCCATACAACAAAAATTGACCAAGATATTTAATTTTAAAATTTGCAGTTTTTGAATGATATTTAATTTGCATGGATTATCAGTAAACAAATAAATCAGAAAAACTTGATGTTTGTTTTTCCCCTTTAATGGCATTTAATGATAATTTTTTCTGTGATTTGCTAGTATTTCTAATTGATAATTTTTTACACAAATTATGCTGGAAGAATTTTCACAATAATTAGTTTTCAAAGTATAAAAAATTTTTTATTAAAGTTCTCATGAAGTTCTGTTACTTTAGAATCATAATCTAATAACAGAAAAAATTAAAAAAAGAAAGTATAAATATTTTTTTTAATTTTAATTAATGCAAATAATAATACTGAATAGCTGTCACTGTTTTCCAGAGCATGACTTGTATAAGATTTCCTTTTTGAATAAAAAACCATACTGATCAATATTTTTTTACAATAATCTGCATATAAATTCCTATCATGTAATCTCTTAACACCAGAAACATACTTCTAAACAATATTTTATTTTTAATTATATATGAATGTAAACAGTTCACTCTTCAATTTGTGTACAACCCCTGAATATGATTCTGAATTTTATATCAAATATCGCAGTCAATTTTTATGACACGGGAATCAAACCTTTTGTGTTTTATTTTTATAATGAGGATAAAGATTTTCTAATATAAGTATAGGGTCGAAGACATATATAAAAAGGTAGATTTCATGAATTTTACCAAATTGATTTATTTAAATTTCAGAATTCGAAATTATGAAACTTTGCACCATTTAAAGCATTTTTATTGTTGGAAGTACATGCAGTTGCCAACGGTTGCAAAAAAGGCCAAGTACGGACTTTTGCCGACACAGTATATAGTCAAATCTTTTTCAAATCAGTCAGCCATGTTACTCTCATCATTTTTTCCCAGCCCAAAATATCTCAGTTATTGATTCAGACAACTTGCTTTTCCCATCCTACTATATTATTATTTTCAATGCCATTATAAATTATTCAAATTTTCTGCTGAGAAATGTCTATCTATGTATAAAAATATTATCACTGCCACAAATACTAACATTTCTGTCAGTCAGATTCTTCAGAATGTCAAAGATTTTGAATGAAGTCAAACCTATATTGTCTCCTGACAACACTATATTGATAAATTAACTTTTACAACAATGTACTACACAAATTAACTTGGACAGCAGGTCGTAAAAAAAAAGACAGGAGGAGTCACAATAACCTTGAAGATTGGGTTTGGCTCCAAACAGTTTCAAGAAATAGAAAAGAGATAATGTAGAAATTATCATTTTTTCTGCGAGAAGGTACTTTCCATGAGAAGTCAGGCTATTGTCAATTACATAAAATTCTGCAAGCATCTCTATACTTTGGGCCTCTGACATTCTCAAATAATATGCATGTGTACACAGCCAGCTGCTTGATGGGTGAAAAGTGTGATAAAAATAATTATTGAAAACAAAAGTTAAGTCATTTAAAAAGACAAATTAAAGAAAAAATAACATAAAAAATTATGATAAGATATATATTAAGAGAAAAAAACTATCTAATCATTTAATTTAAAGATTTAAAAGAAAATAATTACTAACCTCGATAAATATCCTCTATATTGTTTTTAGTTCGAATACATGCATCATGACAAAATGCATGAGCTAGTCTCAGCTGGAAAAGAAATATAGGAGAAAATATGTACAGAATGTATATGCATACACACAAAGTAAGTTTTACTACAGCATCAAGTTTCATTAATTTCATCTTTAGTAATATAATTCATAAATACTTTTTTTTGGTATATATTTTACATTCATTATTGTAGAAAGAGAGGACTAACATTTAGCTTGAATTTTCTGGATTAAATTTTGGCTTCCAAGTTAAGATTGAACATTTAATAAAATTAAAGAGACTGACCAAATTTTGCCCTTCCACACTGCATTTCTTTTATTTACAAAATTAGTTAGATGGTATTAATCATACTTATATTGTACACTGGTATTTACTGTGTACAACTGTACATTTGTTAAAATATCTAAAAAAACATGACAATGTTTCTTTCTAAATGTGAAGTGAATAATAGACTAAGATTACCATCTTCAAACAGTGTGAAACTAGTATATTAACTCTTAACACCACAGTATGATCTCAAAGATATGATAAATTTCTACTTGCTAGAAATTTCATATTAATGAATGAGTTGTCTTCTCTTCTAACACATCCATATTCTTATGCTGTATGTAGGCTAGCATTTTATAGCATTGGTTAATAAATACAGCAGAACTCCACATATCCACATTCCATCCAGGCATCTTATCAACGTTTTGCAAGTGTGTTTTATTCCTTAAAAGAGGGAACTTACACATAGTCAATATATTTATTTAGTCTACTTTTAGGAAAGGGGATCTTATGGTTGAATAATCATTAATGGAATAAATAAAGAACAATCAGCTTATATGCATTTTCATTAATAGTTTACATATTTGCTGAAAATTCTAAGCCAAACTAATATTATATACAGTCATCTAAATTATTACAGCTTCTAATTCTAAACCAAACTATACATTATTACACACATTCATCTAAATTATTATATTATTCTCAGCACTGTACTGTATTATCATGCATACATTTATCAGTTCTGGTGTTTACTCCAAAAATTGTTTAAATTCCCTTTGAAATTTAAAATTTTACCATATAAGTACTACTGATGCACCAAAAATAAATCACCTCTAATTAGAACACATTTCTCCCATTCTCTTATTCTTAAAATTTCTTATGATTTTTATTAGTTCAGCAAAACATTTCACTACTTTTACCCCAAAACATGATTTCTGCTATTGAAATATTTACCTTTTTCTCTATATTATCTATTTTTAAAAAAAAGTTTTATAACTGCTACCATTATGTATGTGGAAGTAGATGTGTCTGAAAATGTCAGAATCCAGTTTAAATGCATAATGATTGCATGAGATGTTTGATTTTGAGATTTATGTGTTTGAGGAAGTTGTTTAAGGATGTGCAATCTTGTGCTTCTCTCTATTATTTTTATTTCCATTGACAGAAAAAAGACAAACATTATACAAACAGAACAGAAGTCTGCGAACATATAACATAAAAAGTCAATATCTCATCATTTAGCCTCTAGCGCTCCAATATCTCTCCACCTCGGAGGCTTCATACAGTGATGGGCATTTTCCAATGTTGGCCATCTCCACTTCTTCATTTAAGCTGCAAAGAGGGCAGTTTGGGCTGGTAAGAATACCAACACATTAAAGATGGCTCAGACCAGCAGTCATGACCAGTTTCAAGTCTAAAACTTGGCCACAGCTATTCTCCATGGTTTGTCTCATAATTTCCTTTACAGGATGTCCCTCCAGCTCTTGGTTGAGGCCTGCGTCATAAGTTCACCTCTCCATTTTTGTTTTAAAAAAATTATAAATGTATAATTTTGCAGAATGGTAAGAACAATTTGTAGGTATTTTTTGAACAATTTCTGTATCTTTATTTTTTTTAAAAGTTTGTTGGCCTGATCATTAATTACCATGAAGACCTCAATGACTGGGAATTCATTGTAGTACAATCTTTTTATCCCCTAGTCTCAGTTTCTCCAGAAAAATTTGAGATTTAAGGATTTCTTTGGAGACTGAACAGGCATAATTCATAGTTGAAATTTGGGACATCAGTCTGTTTTAAGATTGCACAAATAGCCATTACCTTGCCATCGAAAGCAATTCTCCACATAACCACAAGTATTTAGAATGAAAACTGGGTGGAAAAAATTCCCATGCCAGTGAACCTTCAGTGAATGAACCATTCCTATACATGTGAAATCAGTCTGGTTTTGAATAAAATGTATGTATAGTTTCAAGGGCTAAAATTTTTAAAGTATCTTGAGATGTTTGATTTTTCAATTATGTTGAATAAAATCTAAGATAATATTTCTCCAAATCATGTCCAAAGGCCTGCAGGGTTTCAGAAAAGTTTGAAAAGTCTCATTTTCCAATTCAAAGTCTGATATAAGTTTCATCACCTTTTAGAGGAATCCATCTAAGCCAACTCTTTAATATATCTATATTCGACAAATTTTTGTAATTCAGTTTTTAATCCTTAAGCAATTAACTTAATTTTAATGCTATTTGTATGATTTAATGTGTCTTCTTGCTTATAAATTTATATATTATTAGTTGTTATAATACTTTCAAATTTTAGGCAATTTTTTCTGGCATACTTGTGAAACTAATTCTAGTAGTACAATGGCATACCATCATGAAATTTAGTGCACATATCATACTTATGTATACATACATACTTATGTATGCAGCTAAATAAATATGAAATACTTGAATTTATTTTAAAATATTAAATAGATAAATGTCTGCAGAAAAGACATTTTTTAATCCCAATTGGGCAGATTTTAATCTCAGTCCTTAGTGCAGAAAACAACTCCTATTATAGTTATAAATGTAATGATTTGGGGATTATATATATATATATATATATATGCACACATAAGTCATATGCAATTTGCATATTTTTGTGTGTTCAAGTGGCACCATAATTAATTTATCTTCAGGACAGCCAATGCGCACTACACAGATAGCTTGGAATTTTCTTGAAACACACCTGGAAAAGTCAGGCAATTTCATTCTCTCGTTCAAGTGGCAACCCTGAAAGCATATCCTTCAGCTTCTCTGGCCCAAGAAGCCACTGAACCAAATCAATGTCTTGGAAACTAGTCCAAGATTTTTAAGCTTAGAAATCATCCTCTCCCTCCAAACAGAGTCAAAGGCAGATATGAAATCCATGAACGTATCATGTTTCTTCTATCTAAAGAATTCTTAATAGTTCAACTTATTTGAGCAACTTGATCAGCAATAGATCCATTACTGTAGAACCCATGGGGGAAGGAGGCGGCAACTCTGCACTACAAGTGAAGCACTGACCCAAAGTTTCGGTCTCCAGATGGGGGTGTTTTTTGTTTACATTCAGAAGCTCCCTTGACAGCGCTTCGATATTATTTCAACACACAACAGTTTCATACAAACTGAAAAACGGAACATTTCCGCATAAAAGAAACATTGATTGTGTGATGGATAATAGCAATTTGTATAATTTAGTGATATTTATGCGAAAATCACATCTTCGTTATTTTTTGATAACTAACAATAGCGATTTTAATTATGAATTTGTTTTATAAAATTCTAAGCTGTTGAACTACAAAAATATAGATTTTAGCAAAAATGTTATGCTTAAAGAATGAAAAATACGTTACGGTACCTTTAAAATTGTATAGGTCTTTCGATACCCTTGATAGAGTATTCACTACTTTTATTTTATGTTCCAAACAAATTGTCTTAAATAAAATAATTTTTTTTTTGTCATCCACATATTATTGTAACATGTACTTTTTAAGAATTTTTAGAGGAGAGGCTTTATAGTTGCTTATTTTAAACTCATTATTTTATTTTTATATAACTGAAAAATAATCACTTTGGGTTTACACTTTTTACTTATTTGGGTTAATTAAAAAATAAAATTACCACCAAATGCTGCAATCCTTGTCAAAATTAATAAATATACACACAGATATGCCAATAAGTTAACTTTTCCTTGATTTGTAACTACACATTTGTGTAAAATTATGCACAGTTTTATAGAAATGAGTGGAACAGAAGATGGATACATTTGCGAATTCGGTGGAAGTACCATGTGCGGTCAAGATGATGTGACCATGTGAACGTGCCACATCAAGACAGCTTATTAAGAATTTGAAAATGGGGTAATCAACGGAAGTCAAAACATTTGTGTATTCTACCAAAGGAGGTCCGATCATGAATTTACTAGAAGATTTGTATTTGATAACGAATGTATCCTAAAATGTGTTTCAAGTCAAAAGTTTGAAACTTGATGACTAAATGTAAATATAAAATTATGCATGTTAAAATATTTATAATTAGGCACATAGGTCAGGTTAAGTTTTTATTCATAAGGCATGCAAGGGCTACCTGCCTAAAGAGAGAGATGGCATCATGGAAGAATTTTGATGAAAAACTGACCTTTGAGTGGGTATTAAAAATAATGCATGTAATTTTCTTTCAAATTATATTTATATATATTTGTTATGTAAAAATTTCGGGTATATGCTAGTAAATGCACAGAAATTAAAGATTTGCAAGTGTCGAAAATGGAAAACTATGAAATAATGGGTATTTATGCATATGCTTGCAAAAAGCATGTATCTGCCTTTAACAAAATATGTAAATATTTATTAAATTATTTATAAATGTATTTGAAATGAAGGATTTATTCATTCAGAAACTCTTGTGAAAGTTACTGCGTGAAAAGGTATTGTAAAGCATGAGATGTGTACTTAAGGAAGTAATAAAGAAGAGTTTTAGAATATGTAATGTTGAAATTAAGGTAAAAAAATATGATAATGTAAAGAATTATTCCTTTACATTTTATAATAACTCAATTACAAGTTTTAAATAATATTTAAAAAAAATCTTTTTTTATTACCTTTCAGAAATATTCAGAGAAAGTTAAGTACTACTTAATGTATTTCAATATTAAAATAGAAGGTGCTCTAATTTGAAATGGACCGAATAGAGCATTAATTATAAATTGACTTCAATTTTTTGATTTAAAAAATGCATCAGAAGCTAAAAAATCATGTCATATTTGAGAATGTATTTTAGGAAGAAGTTCTATAAATAGAAAAGAAATAATGCATAATTTTAATAATAATAATACAATAAACTTTGATATTAATTTTTGTAATCCTTAACAGAATAAAATCAAATTACCTTAAAATTCTTTTTCTAATGTAATTAACGAAAGCTTGTGAAAATATTTCATTCAAATTAAACTGTTGTGGGCATACTGTTCTGCGAAAAGTATAGCACTGAATTCCATTCAGAATGAAATGTTGTTTAAAAATGTATTCTTTTCATATACTTAGGACTCTGAAATATTGTAGAAAAAGAAAATATATACATTTATATGTATATTTATGACGTAATTACAAAATAATCAAATCTGATCGCATCAAAATTCATTAATCTTAACACACTGAATATTTTAGTCTCATGAAAGGATCGTCAGTGCTTCAAAGCAATGTATGGGGAAACCAGTTAGGGGCTCTCCTTCTTACCTCCTCTACTTCCATGCTTTGAGTAAAAGTGAAGTCTTCCATGGATGGGAAACTACTCCACGCTATCAGCGAACTTCATTAACATAAGTGCTACTTGAAAACCAGTTTTTTTCTTTTGTGCTGCTAGAGATTTTGCTTCTTTAATTTTGGTGATATGTGAAATAACGTTTCTGAGGTAATTTTGGATATTTTCATCTCAAAGCCATCTCTCAGCATCATTTAATTCTTCAAGAGGGGGTTTGATGTTCTTATGTTTTTCTCTATAAAGTGGTTTCTTCTGCGTTTCTTTAACAGTTCTATCCGTGTTTTTTAGGTGGAGGAAATTCTTCTGCTTCTGGTACAGGACCTGTCGATTTAAATAAGGCTCTCTTCTCAAATTTTTGCTTGTATGCTTTGCCACCACAGTAGCTTCAGAAAATGCACGTAAGCTTTTCTTCAGGTTTCATGGGACAAAGCTCGCTTCTGTTAGATTTTCCACATTACATTTTATAATAACTCATGTAAATTAACATGTCTACAAGCATCGTTCAGGCTTATTACAGCAGTGCTGGGAATGTCCATACTCCTGACATCAGTAATATTGAGTATGTCTTATCTTAGGTTAAAATTTTCAAGTTTTAACTTTTATACTAAACACATTGTTTAGATAATGTATTGCCTTTCCAGCAGTATTTCTTCTGAGTTCAAGAAGATAAATAGGAAGTTTTTCATAGTTCTTATTTCGAGTTTTGGAGAACTGCTTCACTTTATGGATTGGGAACTTATGTCTTTCTAAGTCCTGGAATATCGCTTCTTCTGTCACAGAGACAGGCAGATCCTTTAAAACTGCACAAATAGGTTCCTCACTTTGTAATTGATAAGAGCGAAATAGGGTGTTTTTTTCCATAAGTATTCTCATCACATTATTGAAATCAGTTGAATTTTTAACATGAACAAGGACAGCTTGTGACTTTATTTTGGCTTCATGTTCTTCCAAGCAGATTTCACGAAAGAGTTCATCTATTTTCAGGCAATCGGTTGAATTTTGGGAAACTTAAGATGCTCTCCTTTAAAATTAGGGATGCAACTCAGGAAAGATGCCCAAGGCTTTAGCGAACAACAGGCTCAATTTTGCCTCCTTGCCACGATGAATTTCATGGACTTGCTCTGAATCAGACAAGTGTGATTAATCACAACAACAATATTATTATTTTTCAACAAAATGGGACATCATCCCACTGGTATACAGAGATTTATTGCTATCTTAAAACAGCTACTCTCCAAATGGATTAGTCTTAGTGGACCATTTCAAGTGTTTGTGTTCTTAAACCCATAAATATAAACAAACTTAAGAAAAAAAAAATTCTGCTGCTTTAGAAATAGTTACCAATGATACACTTGAACTTGTTTGGTGACAATTCTCGTTTCACTTGTAACACTGCATTTGTAATTGAAGGAAATCATAATTGAACATTTGTAAAAAGGCATTTAAACATTTTTCATCTCTGAAACTGGATGCTTTCTTCTCTGTAAATTACTTCTTGAAATGTTTTTATACATCTATTGGGTTTAAACATAAGTAATGACCGTTTATGTTGTGTTTAAAATTATGCAGTAAAGATAAAATATATTGGCATAATGTTTTGTGTTATTCGAAAGAGAATCTTCCCCTCTACAAGATGGCATATTTGATTTTTTTATCTGAGCTAATTTTTGCTATTTTTCAGATCATTAAAATGGAGTGTCAAGTCGACAAAAATAAGCATTTTTGACACCTACTTCTTTTTTCATTTAATCGAGGTGCCAAGGCTGCAGAAGCTGCCTGAGAGATTTGTGAAATGTATGCAGAAGTGTAATGCCCGAACGAACTGCAAGAAATTGGTATGGCAAATTCAAAATTGGAAATTTTGACCTCAAAGACGCTGCTCATTCTGGATGACCAAATGAGTTTGATGAAGAGTGTTTGAATCAACTTCTGCATGAAGACACGCATCAAACCACTCGATAATTAGCCAAATGAATGGGTTGTAGCCGAATGACTATAGTTCGATATCTTGGGTCTATGGGGAAAGTCCAAAAACTCGGATATTATTGACTAATTTATTGCTTTTTGTTTTGTTAAAATAAAAATTTTTAAATTAAAAAAACGGCCATTACTTACATTTCAACCCAATAGATTATTAAATATGATATGATCAGCTTTCAATATTTTATTATTCCTCTTTCTATTTTAATTAAGCCTATCAGTTACCTGACATTGATTCCACAAATATTTACATAAAAATTCAAGCAAACAAGTCATTAAATTAGGCCAAATATATGAAACTAAAATTAAAAAATCTAATTCTCTTGCTTTTCTTTCTATGCATCTTGCAGTATTCTACAAGCTGAGATTGGATAGTCTTGGAAGAAATGTAAATTATTTCATTGAACAGTTTTTCATTAGATAAATCAGATAAAAGAGATATCAAATTGGCATTAGTACATCTAAGCAATACCTGTTTAGTAAGTCAGAGAATATACGAGCTAAACACTCAGGTTCTCCTATTGGCCTGAAATTTTGACTCTACAAACAAAAGATGAGTAATGTAATGCTGTCAATAAAAACACAGCCAGAAATTTAATAAAAAGTTAGCACAAAATATGTTTCATCCCAGCAACTTAGATGCTGAGTAAATAGCTCATATCTGCTTACTGATATTTATTCCATATGTAATAAAATAAAGCTTTTTATATATGGTGTCTCAAACAGTGGTCAGGTCCTCACGAGACCATCTACCAGTGATCAACTCTGTGAAATACAGTTAAATTCACCCTAAGTTATATTCCTACTTACTGAATGGACTCCTTACATGAAGCTTTTGTAATTTTTAACAAATGTAACATAGATATGGTCTTGTTTGCCTCCAGAAAGATCTACTAGCAGAGAGGTTTAGTCTGTTTATTATAACTCAATCCATGATACTTTTGATGTTAATTTCAGTTGTTTCAAAGTCTAGACATATTCCCTGTAAAATATAAATACAATCTGAAGAACTGCTTTCTCTTGAATATCACTCCAAAATATCTTATACCTAACTATATATCAATATTAGGGTCTCTATATAGTCAGAAGCCTTATATTGTCTAAATTAAAACTTGATTTCATTTCTATTTACAACCCTTTTTTAGAATATTTTACAGTTTTATCTACACATCTCCTATTCTTGTTAACCTAATCTCATCATATCTGATGATTAGAAATCCAAACTATTTAAAAAACATCTTTGATGTACAATGTCGAGGCATAAATTTAAACTTGTGAAAAATTTAGATATCTTGTGCTCTTCTGATGAGACAATAGCATAAAGAATAGGTTATTAAAACATCCCTGCTCTGCTCTGGGCAGGTTAGGTTAAGCTGGTAATCATGTTACAAATGGGAAAAACCATGAAAATCAACCATGCAGCCAAGCTGTTCACCTAAGTTTGAACTACCAGCATACTTGACAACCTATGACACTCAAAAATCAGGAGAACATTTTTAGAAATCGGGAGATTTATTTTGAATGACAAAAAGTTTTTTAAATGATAAAAATATATTTTTTAATAATGAATTAACTTCAAATTGTTACTCATTAATATCTGAAAGTTCAGTTACGAATTCTTAAATGCAAACAACAAATTCTGCATTAATAACTCTTTGGTCCTTTGTTTTCATAGAAAAAATAACTTTTCATTTTTTTCAACAGAACTCATGTTGTCCTTGTTTATGTGTAGGAACATGTGTGAGAACATCGGTCCTTCCACTGTGCGAAATCAAAAAATCACAATGACAAACAGTACACATCGCAAATGCATTACATTTCCTTGAGAAAACATTAGAAGGAAAGTCATGTGTGTACGATTTTTGAAAAGTACCTGAGTATTTTACCTTTTTCGCAGACATAACTAATACGAAACATTGTAATTTCTTAAACTATTTCTTGAAAGCATGTACATTCACACAAGTTAGTGACAAGATGAAAGAAATAACAACTTCGATCTTGATTTGCGCTCATTGGCTAATATGTGCCAGAAGACACGAAGTGGCACTTGAGAAATGGAACATTGGAGAAATGGAACATGATGTTTCCAGACGTGTGCTCTCACTCACAAAGCAGAAGTGTGCAGTAATTTCTCACTGATGAAACGTCTTTGGTTTTCTATGCAGTCTAGAAAAACACCAGGTGCTTTCAGACACCCCAAATCACTGTTTGGGGGATGCAAATAATGAAGTATTAAGCCAAGCTACATAAAAATCATGACAAATTTTAAGAATAAGAGAAAGTCGGGCGAAATATATTGTAAATCAGGTTGGCAGGAGAACGGTCAGAAATCGGGAGTCTCCCACCTAAATCGGGAGAGTTGGCAACTCTGTACGAGTATTCAGCAGTCTTTAACAACTCGGCTAGCGGTGGGGCCTTTGCTCTGGTCAAGAAAAAGATTATCTCTTTTCAGCTATTTCTCATTTTCAAAATATAATTTTTTCCCCTAAATTACTTCAGTTCCAAGTAATAACACAGCCTTCTGGAGGACTAGTAGACTACAGTTACATTTCAGTATAAAATTGTGATATATCCAGACAGATAATTATATCAGCATTAGGGATATAGTGATAGCTAAAAAAAGAGAATTTACCTCATGATGGCAGTTTCTCAGGCCATCAACATATGAGCGAGAACACCTTGACAAGACTGCAGTCATGACATACAATTCAATTGCAATATTTGCAAGTTTGGTGGGATCAATCTGAGTTTCTACAACTTTCTAAAAATACAAAAATAAAATAAACGGAGTTTACTACATTATTCTGATGAATTTTACTAATTTTTTGTTATTATACAATGAACATTTTCACTTACTACACCGTGATCAGATAATACATTTTCAACAGCTACTTCAAATTTCTGAAGCATAGCTTCTAAATTATTACCCCATTCCTGTAATAAACAAATAATTTTAAAAAAAAGAGTACTTATTTAAACAAAATATTGTATATATAAAAGCTGAATAATTACATTCCTTTTTTTATGAGAAAAAATAATTTTATAACATCTTTATTCTCTAAAGCTAATTTTAGAAAAATCTCCCAAAATTAAATTACAATTATTATACTGTACTTCTGAACTTACCATTCTGAACATTTTTTAATTAGTTTCAAAGAATACATGTAAAAAGGTTACTGTAAAAAATAAATATGAATTGAATTACTATATTTCTTTTTTAAAGGAAAATGTATGTTTTTAATACATTGGAATTTTAATGAAAGTTTTCCACCACTGCAAATATCATCTGTGCAAACAGTTCATGTTGATGTGTTTAATCACATTTTGTCAAAGAATTTTTGGCATTTGAAAGAAAGAGACTTACTTTAGAACAATGTGCTGAGAAATTTATAAAAAAATATCATTAATATCAAATACAAGGTGTCTGAAATACATGGTTGGCAGAAAATCTTAGATTTGGGTGGTGATTACTACCTGCACTAAAGTTACTGCTTTCATGTTTTTTTTTTCTAACTTTATTAAGAACATTTTTCAGCAGAAAACTTTTATTACAACCAGATATTTATTCTTTGAAATTAATACCTCCCTCCCCCCAAAAACTCCTGAAATGTTAAACATGACAAACAGCATCAGGAATTTTGAACAAGTATTCAATATAACTTATGACATTTATTTCATCTACTTTTTACACTTATTTAAGTTATAGATATCTGAATCTTAATAAATAATAATACTGTGCTATATTATCAACAGACACTTTAATGTCTAAATGAAAGATCTGCTACAGATAAGTAAATTTTTTACATTAATGTTCAATACTTATCACCATTTGAGATATAAGTCATTTAAAAATTGTCCTTGGAATTTTACCATGAACAGAATTAAAACACTACCATATCCCCAGCTGAAGAATTTTTCTACTACTTCATACACAGTAATTTTCAACTATTTAATAATTACCTGATAAAAACAATAGTTAATTTAAAACCTACCTTTGCCAACAAGTAAAAAGAAAGGAAACACAGCCACTGGTCACATAAAAATAATCAAATAATTCTACAACTAATATCTCTGTGCTGTAAACAATACAGCATTACTGTATAATTCCAAAAATTATGAAGATAGAAAGTTAAATAGATTTAAATTGTGTACAAACTCTACAAGATTCACCCAAAATGTATATGCATATATTAAATACTTTGATAATATTTCAAACATGCCTGAAAAACAAAGAAAAAGATGGATAAGAAACCGTTCAACCATTCAAAGATCTGAAAAGGTACATCTACACCAGGTTACTGGATAAAAAGGCGGGAGATAGAAAGAAGAATTAAAAGAAATGATTACCTGAAATGAAATACTCATTATTATTTCAAATAAGCTATAAATTATACAATACGTAGGGTTGTCACTCAAACAGGAGAATGGAATTTTCTGACTTTTCCAGGTGTGTTTCAAGAAAATTTTAGTCTATCCATGTAGTGTGTGTTGGCTGTGCTGCGAGGTAAATTCATTATGGTACCATTTGAAAACACAAAAATTTGCCAATTACATGTGACATATATATATATATATATATGTGCAAATATGTATGGATGTATATATATATATAAAAGTTTCTTTAGAAAGTTAA